>JAHWXV010249375.1:0-10084 GCA_024586415.1 Phrixothrix hirtus | reverse complement strand
CGCCTATAGTAAAATAATTATCTGGTAACTTTAGTGTTGTTTAATTTTTAATTTCAGTACTACCAATTTGTAAGTTTGGTTGCCTATCCAGCAGTCTGCATTCTTTCTCGATGACCCTATACCTGCATATTAAACATATGTAAGTTGCGAATACTGAATGTGGGGATCTGGGCACTTCTTATGTCAAATAGACTGCAACAGCTTGTTAAGTTTTTCATCAGAAGAAAACTGACGATTTCCTAGGTTTACTTTAGGTCTTGGAATAAGGGAGCGATACTCTGAAGTATCTAGCTAAAGGGTCCTCTCAGCAAATTTGAACCGTTTTCCTGTACGTAGTTTGTTAAACGTGATAGAATAGGTACTAGCATTTTTCATGTAAACAGCTAAAGTAATCCCCTAATAGTTACTATAACCATTTCTTTTGAAGACAACAAACCTTTATGCACCCACTACATTAATTACTGCTTGTCCCCATAATTTCATCTCCTATCACAAAAAATTTGAAACTTTTTTTCGCTACATCTAAATTCCCCAAAGAAATCTTTCTTCCTGTTTTGGAAAATTTCATTATTTTTATGAAAATTATGTAGGACACCCAGTTGCCCCCAAACGTTGATTTTCAAGAACCATTAACTCCGCGATTCTGTACAATGTAGAATTTGTTGCAGTTTTTGGCTGTGATAGTTTTGAATTATCTTCTACTGATTCACAACCTCAATGATATCGTTTTGACCAGTATTTTATTTGATACAAGCTTGGATAATTTTCACCACACATTGTCAACATCCTTTGATGTATAATTAGGGACCATGTTCCTCTTCGATGTTCAAATTTACATAGGGACTAGTTTGTACATTTTAGGAACTTTAAGAGACTACTTTGGAAAAAGGACAACAAAGGACAACGGGGACAAGATTCGTCAATATACATGACAAGAAAATTAGTTACTAATAAGTAAATCTTATACATAAATTCTAATAAATCGGTAGGTATAGTTGACTAGTGTATTTAGGGTGGAATCCTGTTAACGCTTAATATGTTGTAACATCCTTGTTAGTAATTAATGTCATTAAATCGTAAATACCTTAAGTGACCCTATTCAGGAAAATTTGAAAGCCGATTCCTTCCAATGCAATTCATTCAAAAAAATGTGAAAAATTGTAAACTCCCACTCCAATAAATATAATAAAATAATAAATTAGTGGATATAATCAATTCTGTTTAATACTTATATAAACAAGCTATTTTAAATTGTTATTAAACAAGTTTGACTTGATTAGTAAAAAAACTTTAAATCGATTTATGTTAGTTCAGATAATAAAATTATTACCGTAATTACAATTACTTAATGAGCATATAAATTTAGTAATCTTCTGATAACGGTTATGAATAAAATAATCAATATACATTTAATACATCGAACTCAAGCTATGTACTCATCATATCATTCTGTTGTTCTAATACAGTTGGCTAAACTTTTTGTGAGCGAATAAAATTCATATTTTCGCAGGTTATCCTGTTCGAGCACAAAAATTTTGCCCGTCCACATTAGAACATTTTTACGTGGATAATTCCATAACTATCAAAAGATTTATCAGCATTGACTTTTTATTATCTTATGTATCGTGTTAATTCTTCTCCTATCGGTTTCAACGTCATCCTCCAGAAGAAGAAAAAGCCGTAGGGTGCAAAGTTAGGTGAGTAACGGAATAAAGTAGCATAATCGTTATACTGCGCGAGGCTGTAAACTGCCGAACATTGTCATGATGAAGGGTTTAGCTGTTTGCTACTTCTTCGGCCGCTTCCTCTTCTCAATTGTCTCCGAATATCGTGGTAGATTGCAGCATTTACTGTCTGCCCACGAAAAGCGAATTTCTTGTGGATACTTTCACACGTGTCGAAAAATTGATCAGCATGATTTCACATTGCTTTCCACCATCTACTGCATCGTGTCAAAACTTCATCGTTTCAGTTTCAATCTCATTTTCGGAAAGAGGAATAAGTCTTAATATCGTAGGTTAGATGAGTGGCGGTTCAAGCATCATAACCGCTAGATTGCTTGAGACTGCAAGCTGTCGCTCAATATCATGATCAAATCTCCAGCTGTTTGTTTGCCACTTTTCTAGTCACTTCAACCACACGTTTTCGCATAATCGTCTCAGAATATTGCAATTACTGTTAGACCAGGATGAATGAATTCCTTGCGGATAGTTCAATAAATGTTGAAAAAGGGATCAGCATTGAATTTTTATTATCCTCTACCGTGTTAAATCTGCGTTCCTTCAGTTTTAACTTTATCTTCGAGAAATAGAAGAAGTTGCAGAGTAACAGCAAAATCGTAATACTGCGTGAGGTTGCAAGCTGCCGCAGAATGTCATGACGAAGTTTTTGCCACTTTTCCGGCCGCTGCCTCTTCTCAATTGTTTTAGAATATCGCAGTAGATTGTAGCATTTATGGTCGGACCGGACAAACGAATTCCCAGTGGATAATTCCATAGGTATCGAAAAACAGATCAGCCTTGGCTTTCTACTATTTCCTGTATTGCGCCAAAACTTCGTCTTCCTCGGTGGGTGATGATGGGTCAATATATAATCGTAATATACTGTGTGAGGTTACAAGCTGCCGTTTAATGTTATGACTAAGTGTCCAGTTGTTTATTTGTCACTTTCCTAGTCGCTTCCTCCACACGGCTCTGTATATTGCACAAATTGCAGAACAAATGAATGAATTTCTTCTGGATAATTCCATAGGCGTTGAAAAAGCGATCAGCGTTGAGCTTTAACTGTCTCCTGTATTGTATTAAATCTTCCTCTTTACAGTTTCAATTTCATTCTCGGGAAAATGACGATATCACAGTGCCAGACCAGATGAGTACTGGGGCAACATGGCATGACCATCACATTTTAGGAACCTAAAAACTTCTGAAGGGCCCAGTTGTTTGTTGGTACTTGTTTGGCCATTTTGTTACATACTCTCACTCAGTAGTCTTAGAATATCTCATTGCACCATCTATCGTTCCACCCAAACGAACAAATTCCTTGTGGATAATTCCATAAATGTTGATAACTGATTAGAACTGATTACAAGTTGCTTCTCAATATCTCCTGTTCCGTGTCAAAACTTCGTTCTTTCGGTTTCAAGGTGGCACAATCTAGCATAATCGTTATATTACGTGGGTTGTAAGCTACCCTCATGATGAGGGGGTGCAGTTGTTTGGTTTTCTCTTTTCTGGACACTTCCGCCACACGCTCTCTTATAGTCATCTCAGCATTTACCGTCCGACCACGATGGATGAATTTCTTGTAGATATTTCCGTAAATATTGAAAAACTAGTGAGCATTGAATTCTCACTATTTCCTGTATCGGGTTAAATCATCGTCCTTCCAGGTTAATTTCATTCGCGCGAAGAAGTCGTAGGGCGCTAGTTCAAGTGAGTGGTAGGGCAATGTGGCGTCGTTGTCATATTACGTTAGGCTGAAATCTGCATTACAGTGCCGCGATGTTTGTTTTCCACTTTTCTGGTCGATTCAGATTCTCAAAGAATCGCGGTAGATTGCAGAATTTACCATCCAGCAGGGGCGAACGAATTTCTTGTAAGCAATTCCATGAATCAACATTGGTTTCACGTTGCCTCTCACTGTTTCCTATATCATGCCAAATCTTCGCTCTTTCAGTTTCAATTTCATCCTCGAGAAGAGGGGACATGCCAGATGAGTGTGGGGCGATGTAGCATGACATGCACGCTTTCCTTCAATTGTCTCAGCATATTGCAGTAGATTGCGACATTTACCGTTCGACAAGGAGGATCGAATTCCTTGTGGCTAATTTTGTGAACGCCGAAAATCTGATTGGGATCAATTTCTCGTTGCTTGTCACTCTCATGTACCGCGTCAAATAATCGTTCCTTCAGTTTCAATTTCATCCTCGGGAAGTGAAGAAATTGCTGAGCGCTAGGAGAGGTGAGTAGTGGGAGCTGTGTCATGATAGAGGGTCCAGTTGTTTGTTTGCTACTTTTTTGACCGCTTCTGCCGTATGCTTTCTCTCTCTATACGGCATCTATCGTCCGACCAGGGGAGACAAATTCCTCGTAGAAATTTCCAAGAATTTCAAAAAACATCAGCATTCACTTCACGTTACTTCTGACTTTTGTGGCATCGGTGATGCAGAAGTCTAGCATTGAGACAATTGCTGATTTATTTGTGGATGGTAGCTTAATCAATTTTCATCAGCTGTAATGATCGCTAAAATGAGGTCTCGATTATTTGGTTTCGTATCTTACAGTTCTGAACCTAAATTAACGCTATGCGACTTTTGATTTTCACTGAGCAGTTTTGGAACACTGAATATTGCGTAATTCGGTCTCACAGACGAGTGGTTTTTCGACTTGAAGGTCGTTTCTGAAAAGACTACGCCATTCATAACTCTGTGATTTGCCTAAAGCGTCGTCACCAAAGCATTCTGTGAGTGCCAGCTGGGCTTTTACAATGATTGTAGCAAAACTTAATGTAACATAGTTGCCACCCAATGTTTGTCATTTTGAAGAAATACACTACCTTAAGAAATCGCTTTTAAAATGAGAATTATCCCAGTTACATGACGCTATGCGGCACACTGAACTGAATAGCCACCTAGCGTCTCGAAAATGTGCTAAGTACTAATCACCTCATGTAGCAGCTAGGAAATCCTAAAAAATAGTCTGTGAGTTAGCTGCTTTTCCGCATCTTTATAGGTAGATCCCTAAATTCAAGTTGAAGTTTTCCATGTGTTCATAAATACAACGCAGAAATTATTTTAATATGAAAAACTGTCGAGAGGTGAAGGGATGTAAGAGATTAATCACTTCGCACGTAACTGATCTGAAATTTCTGTTTTTGTGTATATTTTATTATGTCGCCTAAGTAAAATAAAATGTTATTAACTGGGCCGATTTTTTGGAATGTCTTATTTGAAAGAATGTGAAAATTGCATTGCGATAACAGAGGCAGATTAGTTGCCTCATATTGTTTTTTCAAATAAAGCAAATTAATTTTGTCCCTTGCTTTTACAATCTATTTTTAATTATGGAAAATTTCGGTAAGTAGGCTCATTCCTACTTCGCTATATTTGTAACATTGAAAAGTATTAATATTTTCACCACTTTATTCGTTTTGATCCATGTTCACATCATGGAGGTTTCACCCCTCAATAACGTAGATAACATTATCTTTTTTAATTCTAGTTTATAACATAATTAATTGTGTTCTATGAATCAAATCTATAGAGAGATGCTCTGTTGTACAGAGACAAACTTTGCGAACCGTCTAATTCAGATAATAAAGTTAATAAAAGAAAAATAGTCGAATGTGAAGGGCTGTTAGTTATCGATGGAGATAAGCACGACAGAAGTAGAAAAAGTCGCAAATGTACATAAAGTTAGAATTACGCTATAAATTCCGAAGAATTGGATAAATTTGAGTGTATTAGAATTCATAAATTTGTTATAGATCTGAGTAGGCCATGGAACATAATTCGACGAGCAATGACATAAACATGACTTGTAAACGTAGGCTGTCGGTAGGGTAGGGTCTAAGATAGAGTACGGCACAGCATATCGGAAGGGTAAGGGGTGACCGGACCGGCCGACGCCGACGTCTCGTGACGTCACGCTGGCGTCTCCCCGACACATCACTCAGATGTATAGACTTTACTCACATTACGTGCGACTCATTACTTCCCTCGTTGCAAGCCGACGTTTTGTGCTTCAATTACATTCATATTACCCAATATTTTTCTTTAAATTCGCAAGTTAGTCTCGAAACAATCGGAAAATAATAACGACGTCGCGGCTGATACACAAGCTTCGTTTGAATATGAAAGGTTTATCTTTTCGCAAGTGGCAAGTTACTACGAATTGATTTTTTTCGCTTTATTCGTACTAGTGTTTCTTAAGTTTCTTTTATAAATTGTAGGATAATTTAGGGAAATTAAATTTTATGTTCGAACTTGTCTGAATGACCGCTCCCTTGAGTATATATTTAGTTTTTATAAAATAGGTTAACTTTGTCCGGGTTCGAAACTTTAATGTACTCCTTCCAGAACAGCTATTTGTTATCCTTCCATCACACATGACAAAATTTTCAAACTACCACATATCACTCTCTTTTATAGGTATCGATAAAACTTTTAAAATTGTAATTCATAGATTTTTGTTTAAAAAATTGACTTAAAAGTTAAACACGTTTTACAATTTTATAATTTAAGACCCCTCTGCTAACTAAAACACAAGAATAAAAAGTTAACTAGCATAAAGCACTTAACTTCATTACTTCATAACCACTAACATAAAAGATACGATCAAAACTGTCCAAATAAATACAAATCAAAAATTACAGTTTCACATTTTCCTTTAATTGTTACGACTATTCAATCGATATTTGTAGCTAAATATTCAGCGATCCATTACTGACGACGAGAATATTTTTAAATAGCATGATCAGCAGATTATTGTTCTACATACATAAGTACTCGGTAAAAATAAAATATTAGAATTGAGTAGAAGTTTTATTTATTAAAATGTATTTTAGTACCATTTACTAAACCGCAAAGTAATAATAAATATAAATCCTAAGCAGCAAGCGTGTACGACAAATCAGAAATTTACATGTAGGAAATTAAAAAGAAAATAGACCATTGAGCTTTGGTCATTGAACCATCAAAATCAGATCGAAGTCCACTATTTATAGACCCAAAGGGTAATCTAAGGAAACTATCTCGTTAATAAGCGATTTTTCCGAGTGAATGCAAGTCAAACTGTTTACGTAGTGCTACCCAAAAGTTATCGACGAATTACTTATAATGTGATTGTACCACGGCAGGTGGCGTTAAATGCTTGCCTTTTACTATTAAAATCGAACCGTATCGACATATGTACTCATTTTTTTTGAAACACGTATAATATTTTTGTTATAATAGTCTTCGCTAAGGCGCCACTCTGTTTTAAATTATTGTATGGCTACTAAAGATCGACTTAAGAAACTTAGGGCCGATTGCACGAAGGTCAATTAAATATTATAATACATTTAAATCTATCAAACAGTTGTGAGGCTAAAATACTTTTAAGCAATTAGATCTTTGGTCAATTAAAATATTTAAGTAAACTCGCTGCACGGATGATTTAACTAGTGTTGCCGGATCTAACTACAGTCAATTGATTATTTCTATAAGTCTAACTTTTTTGGAAATAGCATTTACCGCGCAAAAATACATCAAAATTGAATTCCTGTAAGTCGATCACCCCTATAACTCGTTCAAAATTAACAAAATTGTTATCATAAAATAAGGTATTCATGCTCCCTTATTTCCTTAAGCCGGCTTTATGGCAATGAAAGATTAGTTGTCTTTCGAAAGTGTTGACTACTGTTTTGCTATAAATTCTCAGTTTAACAATGCTTTATTTCAGCTTGAATTTTATTATTTATTTAATTTATTTCTGCAGTTTCAATAAACATGGCGAAATATAAACTCAGACTTTGAATTTTGAAAACAAAAGCTGTGATACTGATAAATTATCCAGTTCCTCGCAACATGGCGTCGATAAGTTGAAAAAATAGCGGGAAGATTAACCAATTATACCGAATGAAGGCAAATGGGGAAATTTATATATGAAAGCGGTGTTTTGGGCTTAAGTCCTCGTGAGAAAAATTTACCTGCAATCGAAGAAAGCTTTATTTCACATCTTTGGGTGAAAGATGCCTAATTAGTTATAAAACTAGACATCATATCGTTGCAACGGCTATAATTGACAAAGCAGCATCTGTAAACGAGCAAGAACACGTCGTCGACTGGAAAAGCTCTCAACTTCCAAAAGTTCCTTCTAATACATAATAAACAAAACTTTGACATTTTAAAATGAAAACTGTACCTATTGGTGGGAAATACAGTAGACTACGAGTAACCATTTTAGCCGATGCAAATATAAATAGAAAAATTAAAAGCTTTCCTTATTAGTAAAAGTGTAATGCCCCGATTCCGAGGAACGCGTAAATTGAAGCGGACTATTTTCATAACAAAGCTTGGATGAAAGTGTGATATCCTCGAAATGGATTTTAAAGCATGAGAGAAAAATTTTTTTATAAAATCGTCATCCTAAGAAAATTGTGTCCATGCCTAACTTTATAAACTTCCAATTTTAATCACCAAATATAACAGAAAAATTATAAACTATGAACATATGTGTCAGGTGGAATCTAAAATCACCTTTTAGACTGCGAATTATATTCAAAACTCTGCCGAAAAATCAGGCAACTCATACAAAATTTCTGTTAGACTATAAACGTCACTAAGGAAGCTATAACAAACAAGGAAAAAGGGATTTGGAAAATCATTAGGATGAGAAAATGAAAATTTAATTCCTTTCATACAGCTTGAAGACAACTCGATTAATATGGAACCCTTTAGTGGTACAATAGTACAAAGTGCGGGATAGCCATTCGGCTAGACAGTGGAGTTGGGCTTGGATAAAAACATTAGGATGTTTGAATGCCTTATAAATACAGGACAATATCTAAACTAATGTGGGATCCATCTTATTCTGAAAACTGCTGCCTGGGATATTGACGTACCCTGTGAATAATAAATATTTTCACCTGAAGCAAGACAGCAACTCTTCAGATACAGAAACAGCTGTCGGTGCTAAATAAAATAATAACAAAAGTGATGCAGTAAATCAGTTAGAAGGAGGGATCTTTATGACTCCTACTTTTATAAAAGATAGGTGACTTTTCGCTATCGAACGTAAGGACGGCCAGAATCTTAGAAGTAAACATAAAACGCGACTTTAACTGACAAGGGAAATTCTTTTATCTTCCATATATAAACTATAAACCTTGTATCAAATACTATGCTGCACTAAAACTGAGTTAAATCTTTTCGTTAATTGACAATGAAAGATCTTTACCCCTTTCTGAATACTTTTCAACTATTGTTGACAAATGAAACAAAATAAACCGTGAACTTTATACAGTTATGTAAGAATAATAAAATGATTTAATAAAAATTCATATGATGCACCATAGTATAATTGTTATAAGGAGCTTAAAAATTTAAGCATTTTGTTCGTTATAAGCTATCGTTCAGTTTAACTAAAGCATTGAAAATGCACGTCAACGCACTTATACGAGTTACAAATTAAAACTAAGCACATATTTGTGTACTATCACGTGCAAATAATTTTTCTTCAGGGCGCTTCGCGTTGCATTAGTGAGCGAAAAAGTAAGTTTGTCGCTTATTTAAATGCGGAGAAGTGAAGCATAAAGTTGACTTTAAGTGAAAAATGTATGACTGCCGATGGTGATCGAAGGCCAATTAGATTACCTAAAGTCTAGCAAAATTTCTGTCAATCTCCGCTAACTCATTCAATCCTTTGCATGGGATTTTACTTTTACAATTTCTATTGTTCTTCTTCGCCTTTTTTTATTTTTATTTCCTGCTTTTCTTTAATTCAGCTGGGCCTCAGCTGTATTAGGGGGCTTTATAGCATTCCCCATAATGTGGGAAGGGAATGCAGTTTTGTCAACATAAATGGTGTATCAGGCTTGAATTTGTTGAGCCACTAACTGTATGGATTTCGACGGGTGGTTATGAAGATTCTTCAGCATATTTTTACGACGTTGGGCTGATTGTTCGACGGGGTCGTTGGCTTTAAGGTCTTTTCGTAGATCCTCATTTCTTATATAAAAAGGGGTATTGGTGATTAAACGCAGCAATTTATTTTGTGTCGTAATAATCGTATGTTTTGTTTTGCGGTAACCCAATGCCCACAATTCTTCTCCGCACAGGTATTAGTACAGAGTTCATAATTTTGTTTTTGACTTCTAGTTTAATTTTGATTTTTGGACCCAATATATTATATATCCTGAAGATTGATTTTTGATCATGGCCGCTCTTCTTTTAACATGTTGGTGAAAGTTTAATTTAGTGTTCAAAACAATTCCCAAATAAATTTCGTTAGTCCGAATTTTGTGTTTGCTCAATTTGTTTGTTTTGCCCCTTCTTGTTGTGAACTGCACCACTTGGGTCTATTGTTTGCAATACCTCTCTAATTTC
>JAHWXV010249365.1:0-10550 GCA_024586415.1 Phrixothrix hirtus | reverse complement strand
AACGGCGCATTTGCGGACCCCTGTCAATATGAACTTTTTGTCTTAAAATTCGTCAAAGAATCACCCCTTGAAATAAGTACATGTACTTAATTAACACCCTATATTCTTACAACATAGTTACTTATAAAAGTTGTATACAGTCTGTTTCATATATTAATTCTAGTAAGTAATTGATAATAAAGGTTATTGTAATTTGAAGGACTTGAAAATTCCAAAACTGTCTATTGTATTAATTTAAAATAAATGTTGATCAAGTTATCATGATCAGTTTTTAAATGGATTGATTTGTTATTAGTTCTTCTAGTAGTGAACATTTCTAAAAACAGGCAGTTAAAGTATTTGTTTCGCTTTTCTGGTATAATAACATTGGTAAAGTTAAAGCTGTGTTTATTTTCAAGGGGGTATGTTTTGATATAGAGGTTGAATTGATTTTATTATTCTTCATGTTACATGTATGAACGGATATGGACTTTTTATATATAGTTTTGTTTCTCCTATACATTACGCGTAACAGTCGTTGCGTAAAATTTGATAAATAACATTTGATAGCATTTCAATTGATCTCTTATTTTTATTTTAGTAATTATTTTGGTTTTACTATCATTTCTTTCACTAACCACGTTTTCTTGATGTTTCAAACTAATTGTCAATTCGTAAGTAAGATTTGGAATAAATGGTAGCAATACATATTAAATTGTTATTGCTTAAATTTATACTACACCCAATATTATTGGGTATTTCTTTATTTTTTAATTTTATATTCATATGTTTTCCTATAGATTTGATAGGGTGGTTATTTTTAATCGGAGTTTTATTTTATTTAAGTTTCCGTTGTAAAATCTTTTATACACTGTTGTCTACTTCGTTTGGGAGCTGACAATTATGTTGAATATAACGCTCAAAAACAGAATATTTTTTCATATTGAAGAAATATTTCGAGTAAAATACAAAAAATAATCAATTTTATTGGCTATCACTATTTTCGTAACAATAGAAGTAAATCATTGTTCTTGGCCGAATTTATGGAAATAACGAAAAAGTACCCCACAGTTTTTACAATCTCACAACACCTTTGCGATTGAAAAAACTATAAATAAAGTAATGCAAGACATTGTTTCTCGATAATTCATTACTTAGGCTTTAAAAATGACAAATTGGATACCATATATAGCATTTAAATGGTACTGAAAGCTGTTCATGATATAACAACAAGTAGTCACAGATGGTTTTAAGTAGGTTCTGTTTTGAATTTAATACGCTTTCTGCGCATGCTTATAGAACATGGTTTTGTAGTAGAAGTTTTAGGATTGAAGTAGGTAAACTATTTCGAACTGTATTTATCTTTATCAATAAGTTCAGCGTAAAGACCCTTTCAAATACCGAACTCTAACTTTTACAGTTCTGTATTTCCTAGAGAGTAAATTAGCCTAGTCTTTCTATTCAAATAGTTACGCTAGACCTTATACCGATCTCATAAATATTATATGATTAACCACTTTGCTATATTTCACCAAAGTAAGTAACCACGTCTTTACGTTATATTAATTTATTGAAAATTCAAGTAAATAAACTTTCCAATCAACAGTATTCCCATTTAAATCTAATGCACACAAATCTTAAAGGAAACATTTAATATTAACAACCCCTCCGGTTACTTCTCTATACAAACCGTTGTGACACTTTGTAAATCAGAATTTACTACAACGTTATTGTTTGCACTGTAGAAACAACTTCTAGTTCTTTAAAGTGTTTATTCAAAGTAAAATATATTTTTAAAAATTAAAGTTAACAAGCATAAAGCACTCTAATTTTATTTGTTTAGCAAAAGTGTATAAAAACACTTACGGTTTAAGTTGCGTTGATATTATCTTCGATTTTAGATTCTTAGGCTTCCTTCTGGCTATTCGAATTACAGGTCAGCTGTCTTAAAGGATTTACGTCCCTTTTATATTTCAATTCAAATAGAGCAGTAATTCTTTTAAGTTACGTCCTGACAATTGGATTTGTTTTCCTTTTTACCTTAGGAAAGTTCCATTTACATTGAATTGTAAACTTCAGTGCACTTTAATGTCACGATCCTCAATACGTGACACAAGGTAAGATGATTTACATTTCTAACTTCAACGGATCTGAACTCATCTTCCTCTTGATTAATTCAACAACTTTACTCAGTAGCACAAGAAAAGATAATGCAAAATTACATCTTCTGACTTTTATAACAATCGCCATTCACTCCGGTATTTTTCTATTACCCAATAGGCGTTTTCCAAATTTCAAATTCTTAGTAAGTGTTTGAGATGGAAAACGTTAAACTTCACTAATCGCGGTTTTTTCCTTTGCGTTTCAAGGCTTAAACCCCGGTTTCTTTTTTATGACGTCGGCAAACAGTGTTTCTCTTTGGCGGCGTTTTTATTCAAAAAATCTCTATGTAAAATGTTTCCTTGTATAATTTCATTTTACACCTCAATGCTTTGCAGTTTTATTCTTTTACACTTATCTTAAAATTCACTCGCGACTTGTTTATTACGATATACTTTGAACTTGCAAAAATATATATTTTTATAGTCTTAAGAAGTTTAAAACTTAATATTACTAGTTATTTTATATTACAGTAAATTATTTTAGAAATTTAAATTAAATGCTAGTTTAATTAAGTTGCAAAAATATATATTTTTATAGTCTTAAGAAGTTTAAAACTTAATGTTACTAGTTATTTTATATTACAGTAAATTATTTTAGAAATTTAAATTAAATGCTAGTTTAATTAAGTTTCTAATGTTAGAACAGCGTAATCATTTAATTAGTAATGACGGTGTCTAACAGTTCCCCCTCCTTAAATTATATTTTAGAATAACTAACAGCCTATGTATTAACAAGTATTTGCATTGTTAAGTAAGTAGCTACCCTGTAATTTCTAGGCGCGAAAGGCTATCCACGTTACGCAAATGTTTGCCACTTGGATGCGATTGCCATTTTTGCATTATGTACCACTACTTTATGTAGATATGTTAATGCACGATGGTCCGTAATTGTATTCACCCGGTTACATAGCAAATACACTTTAAATTTATTTAAGCTAAAAATTATCGCTAAAAGTTCCAATTCCGAAGCAGAATAGCGCGATTCCCGTTCTTGAAGTTTCTTGCTCGCGTGCGCATAGGATTTCGTTGACAATCGTCGTCAACCTGAGATAAAACTGCTGCTACTGCAGTGGATGGGGGGGGTCCGTCTCTAAAATGAAGCCTCTGTCTACTTGGGCGCAATTAAAACTGGAACGGAACACAGCGCTCCTTTTAATTTCGTTACTGCGTCCACGGCTTCGGTAGGCAATGTTTTTGAACTCTATTGACTTCCGCAGACAATCCGTTAAAGGCTTCGCTATTTTCGCATAATCTTTTATGTGGTTACGATAGATGCCGGTTATACCTAGCAACTGCCGTATATTCTTTTTATTTTTAGGTATAGGGTAATTCTCTATTGCCCTAACCTTTTCGGATTACGAGCTTATCGTACCTGTTGTAACCGATTTATCTAAGTACTCGACCTTTCTTTGAGCTATTACATTCTTGGACGGTTTTATAGTCATCCTTGCTTCCTTTATACGTTCGAACACGTCAGGTATGTGTTTAATGTGTGATTCCATGTCGTGGCTGAAAATCGCGTAAACTTTCGCTCCATTTAATACTACGTCGAGGAGATGTTGAAATGTAGCAGGAGAATTCTGTAATCCCATTGGCATGCACGTTCATGTAAAGTTGCCTTCTGTAGTCGTCATTGCTAGGTACTTTTGTGATTCTTTCGCTACTGGCACTAGAAAAAATCCCCTGCTTAGATCGAACAGTGTAATGTGTCGTGCTAACGCTATCTTCTCTACAAGCTGTTCCAAGCACGGGATGAGATACTTGTCCGCTACTGTCTTGATATGTAAGCCATTATAATTGACGCGCGGTCACGGTTGCTCTCCGTCCCTTGAATCAGGAACAATGGCGTTGCAACGCTAAATTAATTTTAGTTCAAGGAATTTGTCGATTTCCGCGCTAATTAATTTGGTAACAGTTGGATTCTCACGGTACGCGCCGACTTTTATCGGACCCTCGTTTAACAATTCCATTTTAAACACAATCAGATTTATCTTACCCGGAATGCCATTAAATTCCTCGCTATTTGCACCTATAATTAAACTTAATTTAATTTGTTGTTGTAATGTAGCATCTAGCGAGTCTATTTGCTTAATCAGATCATCTACCGAACGTATCTCTATATTTGGGGAGAACATCGGAGACTCAGTCTCTTCATTAATTACATTTACTAAATTTCTAAATGCGACGGTCGTTCAACGTACGGTTTTATAATGTGGGTATGAAAGCTGTCATCCTGCTTTTTATTTACCTTTAGACGCTAATTGACCTTATTTATCCTGTCTAAAATTACGCACGGCCCGATCCAGTAACAAACTTATTTTTCCGCGAAAATCTTAGGACAGGCATTTTCTGTACTATATTTAGGTCCTGCGGTTTCGCGTTTTTGTCATAACACGTTTTATGTTATGCGGTTTGTTTTTCGTGATTTTGTTTAGTCATTTCTAAGGTTGCATGCGCCGTGTTATCGTTTTCATCGCCAGTTTCCTACTCTAGCGAACGCTCATATATAAGCGTTGCAGGCCCTCTTAAATTGCGTCTAAACAATAACTCGCTGGATTTGAAACCTAACGTTCCTTGGACGCTATTCGCTATACCGAAGATAACGTACCCTAGGATCTAATCCCATTATAATGTACGTTGTTCCTGTAATATATCTCGCATTGAATCCTTAATTACCCTATGCAGAACTTCAACTGCGTCTTGCGATTGCGGGTGATACACTGAGTTAAAAATATGTGGACTCCTGTAGCGTGCCATAAATCCCGCATAGGTTTGGATTTAAGGTTAGTCTCTAAATCGTTCTGGATTTTCGTTATCCACCCGAACTTACAAAAAACGTCTATTAAATGCCAACAGACTGTTTCTACACGTTCGTCTATCATTGGTATCCCTAACGAGTATTTCGTACAAGCATCTACTACAGTAAGAATGTATTTATACTCAGTGACATAGAAATTGCAATGCCAAGAAGGAGTAGGAATTTCTTAATCAAAGTTGGTGGATCTATTGGGCAGACATTAGGTAATAATTGATTAACTTTTAAGATCAAATGGTACTGTGATAACGTAACATTTGACAGTTGTTATAATTTTTTGTTAACCTCTTCGGTATGCTTTTCGTGCGATTTGTTGTTCATTTTTAATTGTCAATTAACATAATTTTTGTTGTTGTTCTTTTGCAAACGTGTTTTGTTTGTTTGACCATGCCCAGAGTACGGCAACGACGATATTTCCGTAAATTAAGCGAATTTGACAAAGATCGAATTATTGGTTTGCGTGAAGCTGGTTCTTCATTTGGGGAATTGCTAACCGTGTAAATCTAAATCGGTCTACTTAAATGCGAGTGTATCGTGCGTAATTTGAAGATGCCCAGACTTCGTAAAGGAGGAACCAGGGATTTAAGAAGAGCGAATGAGAGCATCAAGATGGTCGTTTAAGGCAACTGGCATTTAGAGAACGATTTTCCTCTACTCGGGCAATTGGTGACCAATTTTTTAGTGAAGAAGGTCGCCTTGAAATCCTTATAATAGTATATCGCCAAATCTGAAGTTTTGGGTTAACATCATATCGTTCGCAACTTGTGCTTCGCTTGACTGCAGAACATTGCCAGCAACGGTTACAATGGTGCAATGAACGATTTCATTGGAATTTTGAATGCGTCTTGTTATTTTTAGTGACGAATCTAGATTTTGTTTAGGAATACACGACGGCCGTATGATGGTTAGAAGAAGATGAGGTGAACGACGGAATCTTCGATTTACAATTGAGAGGCACGTACACTCCATTGTAGTTGTTATGGTTTGGGATGTGATTACTTATGGAATCGGCCTCCCTTGGTGTTCATTCCAGGCAATATGACGTCACAACGGTATATTGCGGGGGTGGTTGGACCACATCTTCTGCCATACCTACAAAAGATCGAATATACATTATTCCAGCAAGATAATGCACATGTAGCACGGTTTTCTTGAACTTCTTTGAGGAGGTCCAAACTTATATTTTGACCTGGTCTCCAAGATCTCCAGATCTTTCTCCCATTGAACATGTATGGGACATAATGGGTAGAAGGTTGGGAAATTTTCAGCGTCCTAATTGATTTTGGGGGCCTTGAGACATGAGCTGCAACTATCATGCCGAGGCAATACGCCAAGACGAGATAAACCACCTTATTTAATCAATACCTCTGTGTGTAAATGACTGTGTAATTCAGAGAGGCCGCACCACACATTATTGACAATTATTATAAAATTTTGTTTAACTATTAAAGATTTTCCTCCCCAATTTTGATCATTTATTACTATAATATAGGTCAATATTTCTACCAAATTTCATCCGGAAATTCCAACCCCTTCTTGGCGTTTCAATTTGTATGTCACTGAGTATATTACCTCTTTTTGTTAGCGGTAAAGGTTCCGCGAAGTCCATTATGATCCTGGACCAGGTTTCCGGAACAAGTGGCACGCAAATCATTCTTTCCTTGAACTTCTTTATTCCTATGGGTTTCTGGCACGCAGGACACGATTCACAACAATCTTTAACATCTTTCCGTATACTAGGCCCACCAGTAATGTCTCAATAGATTCTGTCCACACCGATTTGATTTAGCGTAGGTGAATTCGAGGAATCCCTTAAATAATTTAACACGCAGTATCTTTGGAATTATTGTCTGTGCGGTCCCCATTTCGCTGTGTGTCGACGAAAAATCCACGTCACGGTGCGTCTTCATAAGTAGTCCATCCTTTGTTTTATAGGCGACTGCCTTTTTTGATTCGCTGCCAACTTTCGTAAATAGTGGCTTTAATTCGATATTCGCCTGCTGTTCTTTTATTAATGTCTCGCGAGAGAGTTGTTCGAGTGGAGTGCGGTTTTCAAATTGCTTGGATTCTTGACTTTCCATACTTAGCACTTCTGTCATTTCCATTTTCTCGCCTTCTTATACGTTTTCTTATTTCGGAAATGTCCGTGCTCTTTGCTTTTACATCCTTTCTTTCCATCTTTTCTCTTTCTGCGACTGTGCGCACTTTACCCTGGGTAATTACATTTACACCTGATAATATTGCGTTCGCGTTGACCCCTAATATCAGGTCATACGGTAATGTTTCGTAAGTCGCAACCTTCAAATATCCCGTGTATATGTCGCTTTGTACATAAACTTTAGCTACTGGGATCGTTAGGACCTCAGGTGAAAATACCCGTCATTCTCCCGTATATTTATGCGGACTTACCAGTTCCTTTTATTAGGTTTATCGACGCTCCTGTGTCGTATACAGCTTGTACAAATTTCTTATTCACATATCCGTCAAATTATGATTCACTTAAGGAACTTCCCGGCTTTTTAGCCTAATTACTACCCGCTTCTGCGGGCACGCGAACCACTTATGATCCATGGAACTGCATATAAAATACCCTTTGCGTTTTTGCGTCTCATTCCCTAGTTCTACCTTGTTAGATGTGCGTCCTTGTTGCCGGATCTCTCCTTTTTATCATTAAATGGCGTATGTTTCTCGGTCCCATTATTCAATTTACCCTTTCCGTTCTTGTGCAACTTATATTTCCTCAAACGTGGGACTTTTCAGCTTTTTCATGTTTTCCTTGTATCTGTCCGCCGACTCCGTATGAGCACCTAAATCTCTCAGCATGTGATCCAACAGATAGACTCGTAATGTTTTCGGTAGCCCTTCGTAAAATTGTTTATACATAATGACCTGCTTAAGCTTATCTAGGGTTACTTCTAAACTTATTTTATCTAACCATTTTTCTAGATTTATGCGTAATCTAATCTCGTATTCTAGATATGTTTCGTTATCTATTAAATTATTATTCATTTGGATTTTTAAGATACGAATCTTTTGATGTTTATTTAAATGAAAACGAGTAATTAAGCTTTTTAGGTACTAATGCAAATGCGCCATTTCTTGAAATATTTATATAGAACTTTCAAATCTTCGTTAAGGTCAATTTGAATATCGGTGAAATCTGGTTTTTGTGCGAATAAAGCTGTTATCTGCATAAATGGATACGCTTTTTCGTTACAGATATATCGCTTAAGTACAAATTGAAAAAAATTGGCGCTGAAGCAGAACCTTGTGGAAGACCATTACTTAATTTTGTAACTAAGTGTTTATTTCCTACAAATACTCTAACTATTCGATCGGAAAGTATATTTTCTAATAATTTAATCCTCTTCCCCGCGAGTAAAAATTGCTACGATACACTATAGCGAGGTACCTGGGTACGACTACATATTTTTTATAGACTTTTGTGTTCAATTACTTAAATAAGATTGAACCTTTATAATAGTAGGCTAAATATATGGATTGTTTATACGTTGTGTCACATAAATTAAAAAACCAATAGCCATATTATAAAAATTTATCAAAATATTAAGTAAATCGTAAATAAGGGTTTACGTGTTAGACAGATTCCAAATATTTTCATACAAAGTAAAATAGGCAGACAACAGGGATTATACATGTTAAGCGTAAGCTAAAATATTACTTATAAATATTTTGCAGATCTCAGAATATAACATTTGCTAGAACATGCAACATACACAGGTATGTACTCATTTGTACTTATCTAATCTTGAAACAAGCGTGTTGAATTGCATTTTATGTAATTTATGGAACGATATCACAGAATAAGAGTTGATAGCTATCTGGACATTCTTATTATCACAAGTGTACATCATTTGGTAGCTGAAGAAAAATGATGCCCGTTCACTGTGTGCTACAATGGCTATTAATCGATTTTGGGGCATTTATAAAGCAATTGGTATTATAGAGATATAACCTAAGATAAACGAGAACTCAAGAGCGAATCCTCTGCATGTCTCGCAGTTACTTCTATGCAGACTAAGAACAAGATACACGCAATAAACGTCAGCAGAGCTTGCTTCGGCGACCTTGTGTGTTGTATTCAAACCCACTCGTGTGGAAAAATTATACCAAAAAGTTAACTGAAGGCCGGGAAACAAACAAAAGACCAGCGAGAAGTAAAGGATTTATGCTACAGATATAGAAACACTGGTTTCAGTGTAATAATAGATAACTTCTTCACCAGTGTTTTATTGGAGCGTTTGCTGCTATTATGGCAACTGATGTTGACACATAAAAAAGAGGAATGTTTTCTCCAATTTTAGAGTTTGGTGATAGCAGAACTATCATGGTGTGTGATATAACAAAACTTTAAAAAGCGGCAACGTAAGTGGTTCAGAGAATAAGTCGAAAATAATTCAATATTATAACTAAGAAAAGGATTGCATCGACAATATGTAGAAAATACTTTCCGATTGCTCGACTAAACATAAAACTTGTCGATCGTCTATTTATATATTTTATAACATTGACTTAGTTGGCTTGGGGGCCTTTATTTTTCATGACAAACAATCCTGCACAATCAGAAAATAGCGACCACCAGGGGATCTACCTGCAGAATTTGGGCAAGTAGTAACGGCTATCGAAAGTCGCTCAAAAAGTGGTAGAACCTGCCATATGAAATAATTGACTTCATCTTCGATGTAATTTTCTATACATATCTTAATTTGATACAGAAGGTGTAGTGGTACACAGGTACCTCGTTGTGGACAAAAGTGTAAAAAAACTTTACCCCTTATAGGTTTTAAATGTTGATATTATTATTGTGTTTTCTTTATACCCCGACTAATTTAAGTTAGTTTGAAGATGTCACCGAGTTTTAGTTAAAAATTACAATCAAAAGTTAGAAAATTTATTACTAGAAGTTCAAAATGGTACCCGGGTACCACGTCATGGGGAAAAGGTTAAGCACTTTCCCAAAAGATATTGTAGGCCATCCTTCCAAATAGTATCATGAGCAGGAGTTAAATTGCTATCACATTTATTATATCATGTCGAGATAAATTCAATTCGACGTTTATTACAGAAACTGTAGTTACAAATTATCAACTTTATCATAAAATTCATTTGAAATAAAACGTAATATATCAATTTACAAATCACAACGATCCCAAAAATATTTAATTCAAACATCTCAAATAATTGTCTTCATTGCTGGGCGCAAAATGCGGTAGTGTGGAGAGAAATAGGTTTAAATCCCCTAAAGTAACCATGCGGCAATCGTTACAATCAATAACTTAAAAAATGTCAAAGATACATGAGTACACATAAATTTATTTGCTGTGGATCAGTGCAATTGTGTACAAAGCCGCGACATTTATTGATTAATTATAACAAAATGAATTAATTTCTCTCTTGACTATCATACCTAGCATCTTCCTTAGATTTCTAAAACGCAACTGTGCGATATGATATCAAAGATTTAAATTTAGCAGGTTTTCACAAAGCACATTTAGAGCGGGACGATTCGATTTATGAACTGTATTTTGGGGCTGGGGTTTATGTCCCAAACAAAATTTAAGTAAGGCGAAGGA
>JAHWXV010249361.1:0-13109 GCA_024586415.1 Phrixothrix hirtus | reverse complement strand
ATATATATATATATATATATATATATATACGCCTAACATAGAAATGACACAATTAAGGCAAAGTTATGACGAAAGTGTTTTTGATTTCTTTACTAAAATTCGACAAGCACTAAATTTGCAAATTTCAGTATTGAGCACACGACGCCAACCTAATGAAGGTTTACTATTAACTATCTATCTTAGGAATATAGCACTTAGGGTATTATTAAGGGGGTTGCGTGAGCCTGTTGATCATTATTTAAGGGCGAAAAATCCCGCAAACTTAAATACTGTATTTGGTATGTTAACGAACGATTTTCAATTCGAAAATAAAAATAATGTGAATAAATAATTCGCACAAGTTACGCCTAGTAACTCGTTTAATAAAACTCACCAAGGTAAAGTAATAAATAATAAGATATTTAGTAGTAAATCTATGTTTGGGAATTTTAATATTCCAGCTCAGTTCAGACTTAGTCCAGCAACCTTTAATGATCAAAATTGACCTAGTTATTTTAATAAACCATTTACGCAAAGTAGGGCTGCTGTGCAAGGCCAAAATTTATATAAACCCACGCCGATGGGTATATCGACGAATAATACATTGCATAGGCTACAAACGCCGCAATTTCAAAGTTTTGGTAAAAATAATAGACCGCATTTTGTAGGAGAGCAATTATTTCATATTAATGATAGTCAAAATAGTGCATTTGATTTTAATAACGATAATAGTAATTTTTTAGGCAATACAGCCTCGGAACCAAAAATTCAATTGAATTAATGAACTTAACGAACAAATCACGTAAATTACCTTTTATAATTTTCCATGAATATAACTTAAAAGTTCTTATTGATACGGAAAGTACAAAATCATTTGCAAATCATGAAATAGCTTATAAATATTTTAAAAAAGCGATTCTGACATTCTTTCAGGAATGCACAATTTAATGTTCTTACGTGCGATAATTGACACAAACAACGATTTGCTTATTACGTTCCAATTATGCTCCATTTAAACGCTGACAACAATAATTTAAGTCAATTTTTCGCAAAGGAAAATATTAAAATAGAACCTCAATCAGAACAAGTAATTAAAATACCTGTAGACAAAGAAAACGGAAATATTATAATCCCTAGTAAAAAGACTGATAACCTTTATATTCCGGAATGTGCGAGTGTAGCAAAACAATATTATGCGTTGTGTACAGTAGTAAGCTCAACGGATAACTGTATGTTAATGAAATTCAATGAATCAGTTAAGGTAGAAAATGTTGATGATTTTTGTATTATGGTGAACCAAATTGCAACTCATTTAATGTAGATAAAATTAAATTCGACATGTCAAAAATTAGAACGCAACATATGAATTTTCAGGAATATAATGTTTAACAAAAACGAATATTCAAACATATTTCACCTAGAGGACGAACGCTTAACCTTTATAAATAAAGTAAAACACGCAATTAAAACGAAAGACGAAATTTCAAATCGTATCGTTACCTGAAAATTCACAGAAATGAGGTTAGCACACAAATACAAAAAAAATTTAAACCAAACTATAATTAGGCCATCAAGTTCGCCATGGTATTCGGCGATTTGGATAGTTCCAAAAAAATTAGGCGGGTCCGCTAAACGTAAATGGTGATTCCTAGTAGATTACCGGAAACTTAATGAAAAAAGAAATTGATGATAAATATCCTCTACCTAATATAACGGATTTATTAGGTAGATTAGGGCGTTGTAAATATTTTAGCCTATTAGAATTAGCCTCGGGATTCTACCAAATAGAGATGAACGAGAAGGATATCCCAAAAACAGCTTTCAATGCCAAAAATGGGCAGTACGAGTTCACGAGAATGCCCACGGGTCTTAAAAACTCACCGAGCACATTTATGAGGGACGTGGATGACGTACTTAGAGGGTTAATTAATGATAAGTGCTTAGCATATTTAGACGATATAATAATATTTAGTGCAAGCTTACAGGAGCATATGCAAAACTTAAAATTAGTGTTTGAAAGGTTGCGTAAGGAAAACTTCAAAATGCAGTCAGATAAGTCAGAATATTAAAACAAAGAAGTGACTTATTTAGGTCATGTGGTAATTTTGGACGGTATAAAACCGAATCCAGATAAAATTTCAGCAATACAAAGATATCCATAACCCAGAACCACTAAACATATCAAATGATTCTTAGGGCTCCTGGGGTATTACAGAAAGTTTATAAAAAACATTACAAAATTAGCTAAACCACGGACGAGTTGTCTTAAAAAGGATGAGGAGATTAGTATAAATGATCCAGAATATTTAGAATGTTTTAACACGTGTAAGAATCTATTAATGAATTAATCATTGTTACAACAACCAGATTTTAGCAAACCTTTTAATCTTACATGTGACGTTTAAAATTTTGCATTAGGATCAGTCTTATCCCAGGGACCTATTGGCAATGATTTACCTGTATTTTACCCGAGTAGAACGCTGAATCAATTGGAACAGAATTATAGCACCATTTAGAAAGAACTGTTAGCTACTGTGTGGGCGACACGATATTTTGGGATATATTTATTTGGCCGTAAGTTTAAAGTTATTACGGAACATAAACCACTTCAGTGGATATTTTCACTAAAAGACCCAAGTTCGAAGTTAATGCGTTGGAGACTAAAATTAGAAGAATTTGATTATGAAATAATATATAAAAAAGGTAAATTAAATAGAAACGCAGATAGTTTAAGTAGGCTGCCAAGCGAGAATAGTTCTCAGGAGGAAAATAAACAAGATACGTTCTTGAGAGTATACTAAGAGTATTTAGCAAGTCGTTTTACGAATGAATCGAAACAATTCATAGCAGAAATAAAAGATGATTTATTTAATTCGCCATTTAATTTTAATTTAGTACATTATGTAAGTAAGCATTTACAAATGTCACCGGGAATCGCTAGAAATTTTAAAGAAAAGTTTGGAAATGTAGAAACCTTATGGGGAAAACCCCCAAGTTACATAATTTAGTTTATTCAAGGGGCAGTAATAGATTTACAATTTATTTAATTACAAAGGTTAATTAGTTTGATAAACCTACGAATCAGGATTTATTCTACACGTTAATAAACTTGAGAACATTTTGTGTTGGAAATATAATAAATAATCCCGCTTTACCTAGAAATCCATCCGAAAGAGACGGATTAAATTGGAGTAGCATGAGTAAAATGATATATTTTATCTTTAAAGATGCAAAAACACAGATAACCATTTATACTGGCAACAAAGAAAACTTGTCTCCGCATATTGAATTAAATGCCAATATGAAGATGATTTTATCCTTTTCAAATATATAGAAGATTTTAATAAACAATTAGAAGATATTTATAATAGAAATGAAACTCAGTCTATAAGTGTTAAACCTGACCATGATCTAAACGACGACGATGAAACTGTGCACACAAATATAGAAAATCCTATAATAATAATACCAATTGTGGAGTGTCCAGTTAACTTTGGAAAAGCAGAAATTATAATTTTGGAGGTTGAATATAACCCAGCGAAGCCGGTTATAGCGAAAATTCATAACGATAGATGGAAAATTATCGTGCAATTCTCTAAACAAAATTACGAAACAGAAATGATTAATTTTATTAGAGAATACATAGACCCTAAAGTCAAATACTAGTTATTTTTTGAAAACGTACTTTACGGGAAATTTAGTCAAACCTTACAGAAGTATTTTAAAAACGCAGAAATAAATTTGATAAAATGTACCCGTTTATGAGATTGAGCGTGAAGGCGAAATTATTGAGGTAATAAGAAATTATCATGACAGCCAAACAAATCATAGAGGTATAGAGGATACTTTAACACGTGTAAAACAAAGGTACTATTGGCCCAATTAACAAAAATCGATCAAACCTATATAAATAATTGTGAAATTTGTTAAGTCACAAAATATGATAGAAATCCTTTAAAATTAAAATATAATATTATTCCACATCCACTAAACCCTTTGAAATATTACATATAGATAATACAGCACTGGAAAGCGCGAAATGTGTATCAATTGTTGACCCCTTTTCTAAATATGCGCAATGTTACAGAATTAAAGAAGCAGCAAAGTATAGAAATAGTAAATAGTCTAGTAAAGTATTCTACACATCATGCCATTCCAAACCAAATCATATCAGATAATGGAGTTGAATTTAAAAATTCGTTAGTTCAAGAAGTATTAGAAACTCACAAAATTAAAATTCATTTTATTAGTTCACAGAACCCACAGTCCAATGGGATTGTAGAAAGATTTGACTCAACTCTAACTGAGCACATTAGATTATTTAACAATGAAAGTAAATTACGCACTATTACCTTATAATAATACAACGCACTGAACAACTAAATTAAAGCCAACCGAAATAATTTCAGTTCATTTAAGTTCAAAGTCACCCTTTGAGATAGATATCAATAAACAGTTAGTTAATAATTATAATACAGAGCATAAAAATGAAATGCAACTAGTTTGTAAGAAGGTAAACGAAACCTTAAAACAAAATAAGGAAAAGTTAATATAAAATATTGACGTCAATAGAGAAGAGCTTCCTAGCACTTCTAATCATGTATTTGTAGCAAATAAGCAAGTAAACAAAAACTAAAAATAAGTATAGAGCGGAAGAAATGATTTGTGTTAATATCGAATTAAAAACCGCAAACATTAAACCCAGGCACGATAACACAAAACAAAAAATACACCTTTTAAGAATTAAGAGACCTAGAAAAATTACTTACAAATTTAAATCATTTTCAGATCGATCACATAAGGATATGGATCCGAAATAAAAGGTATAACGAAATTTTGGAAACTTTGCAAATGAACGAAAAACACTTAGAGAGCCAAATGAAAATGCAATATTCTGTTAACCAAGCAATTATTAATAGTTTTAATAGAACTGTTAGCAACATACAGCCTAACGATCTGATGCTAAAATCTAAAATTGTACAACTTCACGATATGATAAAAGAGAACTTAAAATTAGAACACATTACATTTGCTAAAGATTTGTGTAACGAATTAATAATATTCTATAACGCTATTTTAAACGTTCCACAAGATATAGAAAACTCAATATTTTGTAAACTAAGAACGTTGCATCCTAGTATAATTAGGCCTGGAGAGTTATTTGCCGAATTACAAAAGATCTTACTCACTATAAAAATCAATTGCCATTTGAGTTAAAACTAGAAGATTTATTAGATTTTGATTGTATTTTGAAAATAAATCGTAAGATAGATCCATTTAGAATAAGTTATTTTATATCCATTCCTATAAACTTATATGTAGAATATGAATTATTTTATTTAAGGCCATTACCTACTAAGAATAAGACGTCATTTGCAACTATTATTCCTAATATAAGATATCTCCTAAAATCCACATCCCATGAAATAAGGCCACTAACTGATATTTATATTCAAAGTAAAATTTATCAGTGTCCAAATAAGCTTACAACAATTTATAATTTAACCTGTGATCAACAGTTATTGGAAACAAAATTTTAACAGTAGCTTTATATACTTTATTAAATGTAGAATATAATCATATTGAAATCGTTCCAGAAATAAACCTGTCTTTAAATCTAGTCTGTTGAATAATATACTCCTAAAAACCATTGTATTTCTATGTAACTTATTACTGTAAATAAATAATAGCTTTTAAAAACGACCTTTCGCTGTAGTGAAACCTAACTTACATATATATATATATGAAATATTTTGCGTGCGCTTTAATATACTAGGAATATCGTCTTACAACTGCTTTACTTGCGCACCAATTAAATTTATTCTGGGATCACGTGCACTAATTGCAAGTTAGGCCTATAAATAGAAAACTTTCACATAGCATGCAAAGCAAACTACTTAATGTGTACACACGGGAATCAGTCGCGATTCGAACTCAAAATTCGATTTCCAACTTGAACTGAATTGGTGCATAAATTTTTCGTTTAAGAAACATAACAGCATTTATTTAGTTTTTGCAGATAGATTATTTTGTATAAATAAGCTTGTAATGTGTGTCCCAGAAGTTTGAAATTGATTGTTGCCGTACCATAGGCAAGGACAGCGTTCCTGATTTTACACACATATTAAAGTTAGAACAAAAATCAAATAACCAAAAAATGTAATGTTTATTAGTTGTCATTGATTATTGCACATTATTACCACAATAAACATCTTTTGTTCTTGTGTGAACATTTTTAGATTTAGAAGATAAGATATTCAAATTTAGTATTAATTTTTAATACTCAGGGAACTAATAAAAATTACATTTGTTGGTTATTTGTTCTTTATTATAATTTTAATGTGTAAAATAGTCGTCGCAAGGGTTTATTTCAAGTCTTTTGGGACACACGTTATATTATCTATAATTAATGAAACACTACCTTTACTGTGTTTAGTTTTGATAGTGCGTTATAGTGCATGCTCTTGTATGTTATATTGATAATATTAATCAACTTTGTTGTAAATTTAATCAGCTGTTTATTGTAAAAATTAGAATTTGTTCAATATGTATACAGGGACTACCTTTTTATATTTTACTTTCTTTTAGTTCCAATTTTAACTCAACAAAGTTTAACCGATGATAAGTTAGAAGGGATGTTGTCGGATATTGAACGATTCGACGATATATCCGAAATAGAAAATAATACGAAATATAAAAGTAAATCTTCAGACACGAGCAGAAACGGTGAAGAGGGCGTCATGGCCAAAAATCTACAATCTTGTTCTATCAACCAGTCAAGGTACCAAGTAGTCGAATATTCAACTAAAATACTTCCAAAAAACGAATACTGTATGGAAAATAAGACTAGAGCATTTCCACGTAAGATTTCCTTCTGCCAATATTATAAAAACACAGCGCGGTGCAACTCGTTACGTCATAAGCAGAATTAGTGATATAAAGTCATTATTTGTACTACTAATGTCAAATAATCAAATATTATTCTAAATATGTTAAATATAGATAGAAATAGAATTTGTCGATAGAAATCGACAAATTTGGATGACACTGGCATAGAAATATATATTGGATTATTATTATCAGCAGGAGTTTATAAATCACATGGTGAATCACTCAGAAGTTTATGAGATAGATAAAATGGCACACCAAGCTTCAGAGCTATAGCTTCTTGGAAAAGTTCTATAAAATTACATGTGTTCTCCGTTTTAATAATAAAGATGATAGGAAAGAACACTAAATAGGAGATAAATTAGTAGTTATACAAGCAATTCGGAATTTATGGGTCGAAAATGCTTGTAAACTATATAACCGTCGGGAAAATGTAACTGCTGACGAGAAACTTGTAGGCTTTAGCGGTAAATGCCCATTCAACAAATCCCGTTGAATATGGAATGAAATTATGGTATTTGTATACCCTGTTATGCATTTAATTTAGTAGTATATATGAGGATGTTACCTGATGAAATAAGATAAGAAACAAGCAATGCTGTGGATAAGGAACCAAATATAATTTTGGAATATAATTAAACAAAGCGTGCAGTAGACACACTGGATAAATTAGTTGCAACGTATACTTACAAACCCAAAGCTCTAAGACGGCCGATGATTCTATTGTATAATATAATTGATATATCAGCATATAGTATGTCTGGCAAATTACATATGATACTTCTATTTATAGAAGAACTAGGAAAATCTTTAGTACAAAAAGAACTAAAAAGAAGAGTAGTTTTACATAGAAGTTTATTTTCTGGACAAATTTTGAATGGAAACAAAAATGAGGAAGCAAGTAGTTCTAGTACCAGCAGTACTGTTAGCTATATAGAAGAAAGTTCATATAAAGTGCGAGGTCGATATGGCATTTACCATTAGAAGACAGACAGGAAATGCAGGATGAAGTGCTTCACATGCTCGAATTTCATTTGTTCTGAATATGCAATACCGTTATGTAAAGACTACTGTAAGGAATAATAATTCTTTGATTATTTGGTGTAACCAATTACATCTAATAACCTGTATAATGCAGCAATAAAGTTTTCAAAAGTAAACTCTATTATTTATTGATGCTCTAAAGCATATCTGGGTTCAATATTAATATGGGTCAAATTTACTCATAACGTAACTACTGTAATTTTTAACTGAACACAAAGGGCCAAGAAGGGCAAAGCTTCCTTCATATCTCGCTTAGTTTTTGAGTATGCCATACTTGACCACTCGCAAGATTAAAAAATTTGGTGATGATTATATATTAAAAACGAATTCAATGGCATTTCTAAATCCGATAATGGTCGAACTGCTACAGTCGCTTTCAAATTGTCAGTCATCTGACAGAACAAAAACTTTACGCAATAATTCCAGACTTACCTTTAAAGCTCCACAGAATTCGGTAAACATGTATTCTACTGGTCTCTCTGAAAATTATACATAATGAGCGTGTTTTTAAGTAACTCTACTATTTCAACCGTAGTCTGCTCGGCAGGTTGAGCACTTTCGCTTATTTGTTTGAACGGCTGCTTTTTAAAACGCAGTATTTAATACAATAATTTGGTTTTATAACCAAAAATAGTCAATATGTATTTTTTACTACAGTGTCCACAATTTTTAAAATTGTAGGTTATAGTACGCTAGCTGTTCGACTCCAACTTGCTACACTACGTAACGAGTAGGTGCGTGAAATTAGTTTTCTAACAACGTCAGGTGATTTCCAAACGGACTAGAACTAGTTCTAGAACAATTTAAAAACGACATTTCAGATGTCCAAATATTCTAACCGTTAAGTTATTTAAAAACACACCCAATATGCAATATATAACAAAATTAGATGTAATTATAAGTTTCTAACACAGTTCAGTTCAAATGAATTCAATTAATCGTAATTGAATATTTTTTTATAAAACAATGACATTACAAAGTGTAACTAATGTTTAGGAGTTGCATAAATTCGGATTAAGGAAATCTTTTAAAATATATTTGTTTAAACTTTCATAGATGGTGTTCATAATAAAATTAGATATTCGGGTATAAACAGTTTAAGCTTTACTAAATTAATGTTTAGAATTTGTTCTAATTCTAACTTAAGAAATCTTTTAAAATATATACTGACTTCCATAAAAACCGCAACAAATTTTTTGTCTATTATTGCCTTCTGTACATTTAAGAATAATACGTTTCTCAATGTGGAAGTTATCGGTAAGTGATCGTATTATAAGAATGAGAGGGGCCGGATTTTCGCTTAAAGATATTTCTGGCTTGTAAATCATGATGTTGAAAAAGTGGTGAGATATTGGTCCAGATAGTTCGAAGAATATTTTTGTTCAATGACGCAGCCCCGAATCTCGACGTTCCTGACGATTACAGTTCGTGAAGAACGTTGTTTAAAACTTTTTTCCGCAAGATATAGATATACCACGTCTTGGTCAATTTCAATAGACCAGATGGGAGGCGTACAATGCAGAATGTCAATGTCATCTGTATAACGTAAGACAAAATATCATGAACTGCATTCGTACAGTCTATTCCTAGGTTTTTCTCTGATCCCACTTCAGTGTGTCCAAGACTACTGTGAAGCAACTAAGGTACGAATTAGGCACAAGAATGCTGTTGCATTTTATTCATTGACAAGCCTCGATTTTGTTTATGGTTTCACGACTGCCGAAGGGGGGGGGGATCAGGCAGATGCGTAGATAACGCTAAAGTCATCATTTCTTGCGGAATTTAACACAGCCATCACACGATGGGGTCCAATATCAAATGATAACATATCGTCCTTGGTCTTCGTTAACGGAAACTTAAAGGCGACCAGTTACATTGCGAATACGCTGAAGTCTATTATATTTTTATACATTCAGGGGTGGAAAATCTCGTTTTCCTAGAAGACAATGCGTGTTCCCATACGATACGGACTACAACACGCTTTTTAGAAGAAGCTAACGTTATCTTCCTGCCATGGCTTACTCGCTCGCCTGATTTGTCACCCATTGAGCATTTATGGGATGTGACCGATAGGTGGCGGAATGATTTACCACATCCTTCAGACGACTTCCGCCATCTTTGGCTACTGATTCAGGAATTTTGGAATGATGTACTGGGCGATACTGATCACTTAATCTATGTCATGTCACGCCTTATAAAAGGGTGCATAGCCAATTGTGGTGGAGCAACTCATTGTTGAAAAAGATTTGGTTATTTCTGTTCGTTTGTTTTCAAATTTTAATTGCTTATTTGTAGAGATATATACCAACATTTCTAAAAATTTAAATAAAATCGTTTAACTAATTCTAGATGTTGCGTTTTTTATGAGTCAGTGTATTTATGGAAACTTTCATGAATATAATTCATAATAAAATTATATTTTTGGGTATAAGTGGGGCAACGTCTACCAAATTAATAAATTACTGTTTCAAAAACTGTTTACTTTCTTTTGCAACTTTATATATTAAAATTTGTTGTAAATAATAGGTAAGCAACAAAATAAATAGGTCAACGAACTAAAGACTTGTTTAAACACTACTAGGTGTTATTTAATATATAAATTTCTTTATATGTAGCCCTATGCCGGAGGATTCCAGCTACAGATCTTTACTTTTATCTGCTTATTTATCAACATATCCATGCAAAATCTGCCAAGTCTAAAGTTGCTATGAAAACCATAAACAATGGTTTTGGTTTGAAATTTTAGGTGTTCCTTCATTTTACAAACATGCATAAAAACGAGATTCGCATAGTTACAAAATATTTCTACTTTAAATTTTGGAAAACATACAGTAAGCTTTATGTGAAACTGTTTCAACAAATGCAATGGTAAAAAAGTGGTCTATGTAATTTAAAACTAGAGGATCTTTCACAAAGACGAAAAGAGACCTGAAACTGTCGCAAGAAATGAAATGGTAGAAAAATTAGATGAAACTATAGTTTTCGACAGGCGTTTAACACTTACGTAGGCTGGACACCTAGCAAATATAGGTGAAATAAGTGTTTACAAAAGTCTAGAACATAAATTACGGATGAAAAGAAATTTAGCATGCTTCCAGCAAATCATAAAAAAATACGCCTAAGCACTTCAAAACAACTTCTAGTTTCTAGGCAGATTCTGGAAGTTTATCGATCAATAAGCAACTGTGGATGAAACATAGGCGCATTACTATGCTCCAGAGCAATAACTGTAGCGAAATAATGCTAGCGTCATGATTCACTACCACCCAAAATATTCAAAACAGTTCCATTTAGGGGGAAAGATTATGGCCACAAGTATTTGGGAATATTGTGTCGTTGTTACAGGATAATGCGCCAGTCCACAAGTCACATCTTTTAATACCTGCCGTGATAAAATGAGCTTATGAACTAATTCCACTCCATGGTTCTAGCTTTTAGCGATTATTTTTTGTCTCCAAAACTAAAATTCACCAATGCATCGGTCATCTAATGAAGTCATAGATACCGTTAAAGTGTTTTTTGAAAAAATTACTGAAAATTTCTTTAAAGTGGTTTGCAAAAGTTTACGGTTGTAATTTGTTTCCTTCTTATTTAAACTGCTAATTTAAAAAAGCACCTTCGGAAGTGCATGATCTGTTTAACCTCACACTTTTATCCTCTCTGCTGAAATTGTTAGGATGCTTATAAATTTGTGTTGCTTCTCGTTTATGTCGAAGATAATAATTAAAATCTCTTGATAAATTTCCCATTTTATTAAATTAGATATCATATTGTAAACTTTTCAAAACATGTTCAGCTACAGCAGGGGCTAAACGTTGCTTTAGTCTGCAAAAATGTAGCTGATCTTTCCTTTTGAAGATGAGTAGAACCTTTTGATTCTATTGGTAGGTTTAATGGTAGTTCTAATGCCAAAACGATTCAAAATTCTATCAATTTTATTAGTAACTATATTTATATAAGGTGAGTAAGCAATACATGTAGTAAGTTAAAGCTTTGGCATTATTAGAACTTCTTTTCTGAAAAACGACGCCTTTAATGGCATTCAGCGACCAGCAATTTTCTTGTAAATATTTACCTAAGTTATTTAATTCATTATTCGTGTTAGAAGAATCACAAATCATTCGTGCTCTTTTAACCATAGTTTTAATAACTCAAACATTTTGACTTAACGACGCTTTGTGAGCTTATTAAAATAACTACTAGTATGAATTGGATTTCCATGTTCACTAAAACATACACTAAAATTAGAATTTTCAAAATTAGAATATTTTAGAAAGGTGAACCTTGACTTTCAATGCCATAGTAAATCGATTTGGCGGTATACTATTAGACCAATTAAAAAATTGAATAAGAGAATCCTTTCCAAAGTTCCAAATAATGAAGATGTCATCCGCTAATCGGAACAATTTTCTAATGCTTTAAGACACACTTTAAGTACCATAAGTTCAAATTCTTCCAGATAAACATTATTAATTACTGGACCTAGTGCACTACTCCTTGGAACACCATCTAGTTGTTAATAAAATAATAATTTTAGTCAAAATATATGCATCTTCTAGGCATTGACTAAACAAGGTGGTTATGCCCTTCGGAGAAATACTGTTAATCTGTTCTAGACCGTCACTTATTGGACCTCAGTAAAAAAATGAGATTCAATTAAAACTTATTAATATTTCGTTTTTATCCAGTTTAAAGCTTGCCATCAATTCAAAAAAATGCTGAGAATTAATAATATCGTTCCGTTTTACCAAGAATACAAGTTTATAAATATCTTAACAATTTCAACATACACAATAAAGACGCGATATTAAACATATCATAGCAATTAGTATTTGAATACATTTCTAATAGGTTCGTCTATTTTATTTTATTATTTATTTGTTAACCATAACAGAATTTAGTATTTAATATTGAACATACTTTTAGAAACGTTTGTTTATTAATTTAATACAGGTTATACGGTTTAACCCTTATGTGACTGAAAAGGTACCTGGGTAACTTTTGTAGTTTTCAATAATGTTATTTTATAGAATTTAACGTCGCCTTTAATTCAGGTTCTGTGACATCTCTAATATAGTCTTGTAGTACACTTTGTGCCTTTTTTTAGCTTTTTTTGTCATTGTTGCACGCAAATAATAACATCTGAAGTTCTTACATCCTCTAATGACGTTGTAGGCACCCGGGTACTTTTATAGATT
>JAHWXV010249311.1:0-12139 GCA_024586415.1 Phrixothrix hirtus | reverse complement strand
CCATTTCAATCCTGCGCTTTGCAGTCACTCGGTACTCGAAATTTATTACGTGTACATATTTAAAATGGCGGTATCTCATTTTATATATACAACTATCTTAGCTCATTTCAATTACATACATTATTAGTAATTTATCTAATTTTTAATTAGTTTATATTGATTCGTTTACCTTTTAAATTAGATAAACTCCTAGATTTACAAACATTTATATCTATAATTAACTTAACTTAATAATAAAATTATAACATTGAAACTCGCGAAAAACGATATTTTGGTGTTATACAGGTACGTTTACAAAATCTGTGGTTACCTAATTCTTAGACGCATTTCTATTTTAAAAGGTAGCGTTAAAATCTGAAAATGTAACTTAATCATGTCATGAAAATCGTTCATGTTTGGCGGCTTTAAACAGTTCCAATAAATTGCTTGATTACGTACTTTAGTTACGTAATACCTGTTTGGTTCTAGAATGAAGTAGACATACTAGTTCAAACTGCATTGATCATTATCAACCAGTTCAGGATTAAAGTCCTTCCCTATAACGGATCCTAATATTTACAATACTTTCTTTTATCTGCTAAGAATTTACATAAGCTGCCTAGACAAACATTTACGTTAGTCCCCTTAGCGGTCTCATCAAATAAATTTAATTAACGACTTTTATATTTCACGAAATAAGGACAACATTTTACGATCTGTACACTTATTGAAAATTCAAATTAAATAAGTTAATAAATCAGCAATATTCACATCTAAATATTAAAATACACAAATCCTAAAGGAAAATCTAATGTTTACAAACCCTTCGGTCGTTTCCCTTTGCGAGCTAATGACAATTTTATTTTAAAATTTAATTAACTACATGAAGCACTTTTGCTTTTGTTCATGTACGTTTTTAAAACAGTTGATAAATACACTTACGGTTTAATCGAAGTTTGTATTTTCTTCGATATTAAAATATTAGACCTCCATCTGTCTATTCAAATTCCAGGTCAGATGACTTTAAAAGGATTTACGACGATTTTAAATATCCAATTCAAATTTGCGGTCTGCTCTTAAGAGTTCGCCTATGACCATTGTATTTTATTTTCCTGTTACCTCAGTAAAATTTTCTTTACGTTGATATGTAAACTTCAGAGTTCAATGATTCCACGATTCACACATACGTGACACAAAGTAAGATGTGTCTACATTCCTAATTCAACGGAACTTAGAACTTGGCTTCGCTTGATTGATTGACCAGCGATACTCACACGCGCAGGAAGAGATAAGATAAGATGTCTTATATTAGCATTCGTAAATCCCACTCCTGTAGTTTTTATCCAAGGGGTGATTCCAGATTTCGAAATCTTTGGTGTCATGTTTGAAATAACGAGCATTAAAATTCTGTTCAAATCGAGGTTCTTTTATTTTTCTATTATTACTGGCAACTAGTACTTCGCTTGGCGGTGTCTTTGTTCTAAGAAATTTTATGTAAAACGTTATATTGCATATTTCTATTTTACATCCCAATTCTTTGAAGTTTAATTTTTTTACACAAATTTTAAACCTCACATGCGATTTGTTTATTACGGACACCTTGAACCTTATAAATTTATAAATTTTTACAATCTGTGAAACATAGTTTAAAACTTAATATTACTGGTTATTTTATAGTATAGCAAAATTATTTAGAAATTTAAACTAAATGATAGTTTATTTAAATTTCTAATATCAGAACACGTAATTGTTTACTTATTAACTATGATGTCTAACAACGCATTTAATTTAAAATTAAAATTATATAATACTAAAATGTAATTCTAACGCGATATATGAATACACATTGAAACTTTTACTTCCGGATACCTGTTTATATCCGACAATTTTGAAAGTCCCAAGGAAATTCATTTATTTGTTTGATAATGGAAAACTCCCATTTTCGGACCCTCCACGATCAAACTCATGTTCTAGATATTTGTACAAGAGCATCAAAAGTATATTTATTTGTCTCTACATATCGGATACCATATCAATACTGTTTCGCTAAACTTCATTCAGTTCATTCGTTATTTATTTGTTTGCTCTTGCGTCTGAGGGTTCCAGATGGGAAATTTCCCTTGGACGTTTTGGACTAGAACTGTTACATAGTAATTTCGCCATGTTTGCTAGAATTTTGTATAACCTGGAGAACTTCCACCGCGAGTAGCGGTTTTTAACGTACTAAACATTTAGATCCTCATCCGAGAAGAAAACAAGTTTTTAAACTTTTCTCCACTGAAAAATTTACCGACCTCTACCGGGTTTGAATCCGCGTCCCTTGAGTGTATGTACAGGAAAAAGTGCTAACCCCTACACCAGTCTGGGACGGCCAGTTCATTCGTACAACATATCTGTATACCTTTAGAACCCTAATTGACTACAAAACCACCATAAATAGCAAGGGATTCAAATTTAAGCGAAAAATTATAACTGAGATAGAAAATTATACCGTAAGTTTTAGGAATCTTTCAAGCTGTATCTTAGCATTGTCCTAAAGTCTGATTTATTTATTAGAAATAATTAAGTGACACTAAGGAATAACTGTTGAAAATTTAATCATAAGACATATATATATGTGTAACTGCATACATATGCATAACTAAATTATTTAATGCATACATGTATTTGAATACATACGAGGGGTGCTGCATATGTTTCGGGAATCGGGTACTTCCGTCGTTATTAGAGAATCATAGATGGCGCTATTATAAAATTTGACACCTTTTAGGTTATGTAGCATTGACAGTTGAAGAAAACGTCATTTGGTAACGTTTGCATTTTAGAGTAAAATAACCAACTATCTATAGAAAGGGAATTAATTAACGGACATTTTCGGGAAATGATTTTATGATTTTAAAAGAAATTTAATTCAACACCAATGTATGGATCGCCTTATTTCGACTTTTGGTAACGATGAACCATCCAAAACAACAATTTATCGCTGGTTTTCGGAATTCAAGTTTGGTTGCAATAGTCTCAGTGAAAAATTTCTCGAGCGTCGTCCACGAATTAGTGTTTTTTTCAAAAAACATTGATGTTCTGCGTGAAATGATTGAGATGGGTCTGCAAATGACTTACCGTGAAAGAGAATCGACCCTTGGAATTGACATGAAACAAATATCAACGATTTTTCATGGTCATCTAGGTGTGAAAAGACTATGTGCCCAATGAAATCCACACAACTTGACAGAGGCTCAAAAAGTGGCTCGTGTTCAATGGATCAAGGAAATGCTGAAGAAAGTTAACCGTGATGCTTCAAATTTAGTTTATAACATCATTACAGGTGACGAAACTTTCATTTATTCAAATGAGCCAGAAACAAAGCAACAGTCGCGCGTTTGGGTATTTCAAGATGAATTAAATCTAACAAAAGTTGTCCGTTCGCGAAGTGTTTCAATGAAAATGGTCGCAACATTTTTCAGTGTTACTGGTCACATTGCTACCGTCGCTTTAGAGGATTGTCGCACGGTCAATACTGATTGGTATACAAGCATTTGCTTACCGGAAGTCATCAATGAAATCAGAAAAAACTAATGCAAAACATTGAATCATCTTGCCTGATGACAATGCATCGTCACACATAGCATCACAAACTGTCGATTATTTGAAGCGGCAAAAGGTGGAATTAATGACCCATTGTCCATACTGTCCAGATTTTAGTCCAAATAATTTCTTTCTATTCCCGGTTGTCAAAACTAAAATACGTGGAACCAGTTTTTCAACACCTGAAGATGCTGTGGAAGCATTCCAAACTTACGTTTCTGCTATACCATATTCGGAATGGAAAAGGTGCTTCAACAATTTGTATAAACGCATGCAAAAGTATATTAATTTTAAAGGAGAATATTTTGAAAAACAATAGAAGCATTATCACTGTATTTTCATTGTGTACTCATATCTATTTCCGAAACAATTGCAGCATCCCTCGTATAACTAAACGTTTAGGAGTATAGAATAAAGTAGTTTGTCACTACAGAAATAAGTTCTCGTTATGGATATATGAAATGCCTAAATGTAATTATCTTGTAAGTGCCATACATGCGTACCATATATTTCGATTTTCTATTGAGTTTCCAATTAAACAAAAAGCGACTCTTGCAAAAACATCCTTTTAAACCATTTATTTTACAATATTTTTACCACTTAATTCGTTTGGAAAGAAGACTGATTAGGAATATTATAAACCTTAGAGCTAACCAATAAATTTATCGCCTCAAGGGAAACACTTCGTTTAAAGTTTAAGAGCTTTTGCATAACGCTTTTGTATATTCGCAGTTACAAATTCCAATAAATAAAACAAACTTAAATTATTAACTAAATCAAAATATGCAAATTAATGTTTCAAGTATTAAAATAAATATATAGTAAAAAGTTATTGTACTATTGTTTTCTATAGTAAGAATTAGAATGAATATTGCATTTTATTATCTCTTTCATCCGAATACCTGTCATTTACTTATTTAGATTTCACATGGTTGTCCGATGTAGGGAGGTTTTACTGTATTTCTAAATTAATAGTTCCTTTTAGTTGTAATATTATTTAATATTGAATGTTATATACACATATAAAACTTGCTTCATAATAAGAGAGTTTTGTTGGAAGCGCTATTGAGATACTAAAATATAATAAAACGAGGACAATGTAATCAAAATATCGCACCAATACAAAATGTAAAAAGAAACGACCAACTAGTATGTAGCATATGATGTAATTTAACTGTACCCTAAACTCTTCAATTGGTATTGATCTATAAAATTGAAAATATTTTACAAAGTTTACATATGAAATGGTTTTATCCGGCATATTATTTTCCTTTCCGTTAAAAGTATGATGGAAATTTAGGCGTAAAATTAAATCAGCATAAAAAGTGATGATATCACACACTTTATTGTACTTTTATTTTAAAATATTGTAAAACTATTTTATTTAATTTATTCAATTTTTTACAATAAGAAAGTGGCAATGAAATATAGTTTTCCTAGACTACAATCTAAAATTGCAATTAATAATTTAATTTTCAGTTATAAATGTCTCACACGGAGCATTAAACGTACTCTAGTTAATGAAATTCGGGGTTATATTTATATTTCAGACAAATATTTTATTTGTCAGCGGTTAATTTGAAAAACGATACATAGAGTAACCCATTTTGTATAATTGATAAATAATTACTCGTACTTTAATAAACTAAATGTACCCGTTATTAGATAATTTACAGTTGGTTCAGTGTTCTTTCAGTGCATGTAATGTTTTGAGTGCAAGTTCAATTATGTTAATCAAATGATTTTAATTAGATATGTTTGTAACACAAACTTTCATTTCATGTTGCATAATTGTATTAAAAATTAAGCTATTTATTCCTATTTTAACTTTTTAATGAACATCTGCTTAAAGGCGGCTGACTAAATTGGAAGAAAACTTTTAGGCGTTACGGAATTAATCGAAACAATCTTTTTACAAAAATGATAAATATACTGGGTGGGTACTGAACAGAATCAAAAAATATGTTTATCAGCATTTCAATAGCAGAAATATTTATAATTCAGAACTAATTTAATAAATACCATATGAAAAAAATTTGAATTTAGAGGAAAGTTACTGCGAGTTTGTAAATCGTAAAGAGCTGCAAACCTTGGTTTCGGATTAGATTGAACCCATCTTGGACGAGACGCATTGCCAGTAATTTATAGAAGCTCAGAATCTGTTACCTGCATAACTGTAGGACGAGCCAGTTAATTTTAGGTTCTTTACAGTTCTTTGCAATGTTAACAACCAGGATTTTACGGAATGTCTAGTACTTAACCGAACCCCGAGGTATTTTTTAATTGCACTAAATGGAGAAACGTTGTATATAGTGTTATTTAAAATCGTAAGCACATCGGCTTTAAAGAAATGTCTAGAATTGGTAATTAACACCTGTTTTATTCTTTTATGTAACATCATGAATTTTTGCGGTTTCAAGTTTGTAATGCACCTAAGTAACAGCCTTTGTTCACGCACATTGGGGCGATGGTATTCGAATCTCGAGTTCTAACCCTGACTATGACGTAACTGTTATAGAGGGCGTTTTTTATTTGGAGTTGCATTAATTGTATTTGCGCTGGCTAACAGCAAAGGAGGGTATACTGCTTATGCTTGCTAAGAAATTTGTTATCTTATCGTATTTTAAACAAACTTGCACCTTGCATCTTTAGGTTAATTTTCATAAACAGTTACGCTGTTCTTCTAACCATGTTTTCCCTATATTTACAGTAAACAACACCAGGACCACACGGTGCGAATATAAAGCTTCTACCATATTTACGGTATTGAGAACAGATTGGCATTGTTTCTTTCTCTTAGCCTCTATAAAATATAGGTTACCGAGAAAGTACTGTTTTCTTCTAAAATTTCCGACCTCTGAATTTTAGAGGAAATACACGTATTCTGGTGCCTTCGGTACGAAACCTGTGTTCCTGGAAATTGGTCTGTATGTGTGTACGTGCGTGGGAGTGCGCACTAGGACGAGAGCGGGTGTGTGTGCGCGTGAGTGTGTGTGGACGTGGCTGTGGCCATAGGGATTCGTGAGTGTGTGCATGCACACGTGCGTGTGCACTTTTCAGACTACATGCATACAACAAAGTAATAAATTGGAAAGTGCATGACAACGAGCATTAAGTGACCATAACACCGTCACCATGAATTTGAAAAAAATGATTATATACACTAATACAGAAAACACAAACTTTACAACTATAACAAATCAAACTGGACTTTACTACAAAATGTATACAAACCGCCACAAATTGTACAGCGAAGCCAAGACATAAACAAACAAGTAAAATTACTAGCAGACTCGATTACAGACGCAATAGCTTTAGCCATCCCCAAATTCAGAACAATAACGACGTTCTGGAATTAAGAGCTGGCAGATCTCAGAAGACGATGCAACGTAGGATATTTCAGCAACCGGAACAGCTGCTCGTGTTGCAATAAAACACAGCTTACCGCAGCTCAGCTCAGTAAAATTTAGTCGGAGAGGGGCGTGGGGAGGCTTTATTGCGCTGGTCCTGGATTTCAACCGTGCTACTCAAATGGTACCTAAAGCAACAGAAAAATTGTATTCCCAAAAGAAAAGAAAGGAGCGCCCGTCGAATGTATCTTCTATCTCGTACGTACATCCCAAACGACAAAATGTGCGTCAGCTTCCAGGTCCCTATGCTAACAAGTAAACATTCTATTACCTTCACTAAATGTTGGAAATATACACAAAAAAAGCAACAGGTTACTTACGAGAGCTGCGTATAAATTGTTATGTTTTTCAAGACGCCAAAGTGACAAACTTCGTTCAACGAAATTTGGCTTAACGCGATCTAGGCGATTCAATATTCTACTGAGTTACAAACTCACAAAAATGATACTTATAAACTATCAACAAATGTTTATCTCTTTCGAGACGTTGTGACGTTTCGTTATTCTCTATTGGTGTCTAGGAAGAAAATTATTTATATTTAGCTCAGATAGTTTGCAGCCGGGTGGGCCAGGTTTACCCATTTACGGGAATGCTCATTAACGGCAGGCTGGATCAATCATACCTAGCTAAACTGGTTATTAAATAATAAGTCAGTAAAACCTTCATAAGTTATGTATTATAAATAAAAGCAAATAAATAGTTAGTTACAAAACGAATATGAAAAGTTCAGAAATAAAAATAATGATGGAATATTTACAGTAATTAACTAAGCGTTCTCTAACACTAAATTGAAATCTACGGTTACAAATAAACTAAATACATGTTCTGAAATATTACAATTAATATGTACACAACGAAGCAATCGTGCAACGGTAGTTAACTATTAATAAAGCACAAGCAGTGACGGCGACAATAATTATTCGCAGTGAACGGTTCATTCCGGCTAACATTAATTTTTAATAGTGGACGGTTGACAAAGTTAAATTCTCGTTAATGTGACTAATTGAATAGCGCTTCCCGTAAAAGGGATTCAATCAACAATAATTAATTTACACAAGTTTTTAGCGAATGCTAGGATGCACTTCGAAGTTGTCTAGAATCAACGCTCTCGGCGAAGATACATAAAATGGGACTAGTCGACCTAGAGCAATTGCTGATCTCCTGATACTAACAATCCTTTGTGGTCTCGAAGTCTTGCCACACAACTGCCTATTACACTTCGCAACTGGCAGAAGCGTTTGCAAGCATCCCCTACGGGCTACCAGATTCGTTCGCCAAGTCCCACGGGGTAACTGTGGTGTCAGAACAAGGCAGACAACCTATGGGGCGGTGATTATGGGTTCCACGAACCTTCAACTAGGCTGCTACCCTTTTCAACTGCTTGACTGAAGAATCGTGTTTGGGCCTCGGCGACGAGCTCTACTGCCAAGGCACCTAGATTTCATCAGCTGCGACAAGGAGGTTATACAACTTCCATGTGTAAATTAGTTCGCCGGCTCAATCGTGTATTCTACTGTAAAGGTTGGTTCTACAAGCGGGCCCTGATAAGAGAGCGTCATTCGGGTCTACTGTAGCGCGATCGGGCCTGGAGCGCGATCAAATGTGAAGTGAATCGGTTCGAGGTTGACACCAGAGTGTCTAGCTTGCTTCGCGTTTGAACGCGAATGTATGTCAATGCAGCTTGCTCCGCTGTTGAAAGTGAACTTCCCCTAGTGTACTTTCGTCGCTTACTTTATACTGTTTTGATACGCGGTATCTTTATTCCACTCGCGTACTTTATTTTCCATTTCTATCCTGCGCTTTGCAGTCACTCGGTACTCGAAATTTATTACGTGTACGTATTTAAAATGGCGGTATCTAATTTTATATATACAACTATCTTAACTTATTTTACTTACATACATTATTAGTAGTTTATCTAATTTTTAATTAGTTTATATTAGTTTATTTAATTTTTAATTAGATAAACTACTAGGTTTACAAACATTTATATATATATATATAATTAATTATTCTAATTATTCAATGTTTCCCGCACTCCGCGATTTGTTAGTCTTTTATATTGTCTTTCTAATTAAATTAATAATAAAATTATAACATTGAAATTCGCGAAAAACTGTATCGGTTTTTATAATGGCGATTTCGGTGTTATACAGGTACGTTTACAACGCCAAAATTATAAACTTGGTTAAATGAAATTTTGCCTTAACGTGACCTAGGCTACTCGATATTTTATAGATACCAATTTATGTTATAACAACATTCCCAAAAATAGAGTTATTTGAATATTTGAAAACAAAGCACAAAGCTATCTTTCTCCGTTAACGTTCGTTGAAACAAAAACTAATTTAAACGAACAAAATGGTAATCAAAATTACAGTAAACAAAATTGACAGTGTTAGGTATACATCATCTAACAATAAATACACTAGAGAACAATTGTTTATTGTTACAAATATTCCAAAAGTATAAATTGACCGGTGCTATAATATACAAAACTCAAAGGTTAAATATTGCAGCAAAATATATTGAAATGAAATATTTAAAAGGGATTTTATAATCATATAGCTTAAATAAACTTTTTACTTATTTACTTTAAATAAAATACTTGGCGCAGTTACATTAAAAGAATTTATAATCCTTGCATCTTCGTTTGCAAATGAAATTTTAACGTTATACCTCATGCTAAATTCTATTTATAATTTACGATAGTAAATTTCATATAAAGCTTTGTGATGACCAAGCAGAGCAAGAACAAATTATTTTAAATCATAGGCTACTGTATTTACGTTCAATTGTTTTAGATTGATAAAAAGGCTATATTTTAATTAATTATGACGAAGAAACATTATATAAAGTCGTTTCATTATGGTTTCCAATATATGAACTTTGAGTTTAATGAATTTTCATTCCAATTGTTAATATTTATCAATACGGTATTTTTAAAGCAAAACCGTCGAATTTGTAAAATGATTTCATGTATAATATAAAAAACCATAGTTTAAGTTCTTATCATCCTACTAATAAAGACAGGCTGACCTCAGTTACATATGCAAGCAAAGAATAGACTTCGCTTTCTCCTTTTGTCGATCAAATATGAACTTCCGTTAAACTGAAGACAGCAAAACTATTTCAATTCAGCGGAATTATCCTATACCATGTCGACAAAACTAATTATTTGCTTAATTAAGTTTCCATACATGAACACATCGGACAATGATATTAATGGTATTTAATTATTAAAGATAGCCATAGTTAATGGGTCCCACTAGACTTGCTATAGACAATGAGAGGAAATTAATTACGATCTTGATTAACTCAAAATCAAACTTACCCACCCTGATAAATAATCACACACGGCGAAGCAACAAAAGAAATAAACTATCTACAAATATCGCGTCTAATTTACCTAATATTCAAAGAACAGCGGCGTACTCCGTCGCAATTTTACAATTAAAATTTTAATTTCTAAACAAATTTGAAGATTCTCCAACCCAAGATTATACAAACGAAAACGTATAATTTAAACACTTTAATTTCAATTACTACAATTCATCGAAAATGCCGAAAATTAAGAGAAATAACGTTATAGCGAGTAAAAAAAGCACGCAAGAAGTATCACAAATCCTTGGCTCCGGATTTTAGAACAGTCTCACTAAACAGGTACAGGCGAATTAAAAGCCTGTACATCAACGAAATGTGTGACATCAAAATAAGAAGCTGGAAGAATTTCGCAGAAAGACTATGGGACCTATACCATAACATGGAAAGATACTGTTACGCACTTACTACAAGTCCTTCAACCTGGAGATGATTTAAACACGGACAATGACTTTCAAGGACCCATACAGTCAAAGATATATTCTTCGACGCCTAGCCAGAACATAACAAAACATCGACAGAAATACAAAACGTCATCAACGAACTCTCAAACAATAGAGCATCAGGCCCAGACAGAATTAAAAACGAAGTTATAAAAGCTTTACAAGATCCAACATTACCAATCTTATTATCCGCCTATAACGAATTTCTGTTTCGCAGTAAGATACTCACATATAGCAATACTTAAAGAGGGATCTGGGAAAGACCAACACAACTTAAATCATGTCGCCCGACCTGTCTGCTCAACATATTAGGTAAATTACAATAAAAAATGGTAAGTAAGAGAACTAAAGTACCTATAAAAAACTACGGATGCAGCGAAAGTCAATACTGCTTTCGGAAAGTCAGATCGGCGGAAGATGCCAATCAAAGAGTTTTGCGCACAACCTTGCAAGTTGAAGCCAAATATACATCACCGATTTGCATAGACATCAACCGAGCCTTTCGTAACTTGTTGTGGTCGGTTTTAATTCAAAGTCTGGAGAACATAAGCGTTCTACGTAACTTAATAGAGAGCTTCATCTGTCAGAAGAAATATGCAATTTTTAGATTCAAAGATGATCAGATAACTAAGAGACTTACAGAGTTATGTCCTTAGGGATCCAGTTGTCCACCATTATTTTGGGACATTGTCTTGGATGAAATTCCCCTTGCACTAGAAGATGACGAGGACATTTTACAAACAACCACCTATGAAGAAGATGTGGCGATTCTCCTAGAAACTGAATCTCGAAACGGAAATTAACATTACATTAGAAAAATTCAAAATTGGTGAGAGGAAACCTATGGAGGAATCCAGCCATCAAGCTGAATAACCAGAAAGACCTTCCGAGCCGAAAGCACCGAGTTCCTTCCTAAGTGTTATAATATATAAAAAAGGCAACTTCAAAGAACACGTCCACAAAATTTGGGAAAAATGTCTCTGTACAGGGTGGCTCGTTTTCGTGGTAGATCACAGGTTTGAGTACTTTCCAGCCACAATACATGAAAATGGTGTACGCATTCCCGGGACAACTTTTTGACATACATTCATTGGTGAAAATGGATTTTTGATAAATTAAGTGGTTTATGAGCTACGAGCCAAAATTCAATTTTCGCCATTTTCTTTCAAGTGCTATAACTTGTTTATTAACGACAATTGTTCAAAATATCAATAACATTTTTAATGTGGCTTTTTGCGTAGATTTTAATAGCATTTTCAAAATTTTTATAAGTCCTGTAGATTTTGAAATATGACACTAACTTCATTTTTTTTAAATGGAAACCATAGTAGGTCATGACTT
>JAHWXV010249278.1:0-11066 GCA_024586415.1 Phrixothrix hirtus | reverse complement strand
TAAATAATGTACACAAATCATTAAAGTATTAATTTATATTCACTTTAGGAACGTATTTGCTCAGAGCAACCAATTAGTTCGCATAAAAAAGCATTATAGGCATAAGCAATATAGCAAGTTTAAAAATAATCGTTACAATTGTTTTTGAGAAAATCACAAAAAACCTAAAAATCGTAAGAATAAAGTGACACTTCCGGTCATTTGATTTTAACAAAATCCTTACTAGGATGTATCGTGAAGGTGATAAACTGAAATAGAGTTTCATTATCTAGTTTTTGAGTTACTTTGAGCACATACGTACACACATAGATCGATTTATAGAAACATGTTTTTCGGACTCGAGGGACTTAAAACGTGCATTGCCGCTAAAAACTGGAAATTAAAAATTTTGACCAAAAACAACTTTCTCTATACTGTGTGTAGGTAAGAGAAAGTAATAAAACGAAGACATAGAAAGTACATTATTTATTTAATTATTTTGCTTTGATAAAATTATTTATAAATGTATTGCTTATCTGTTAGATTCGCGGAGCGGGGGTTGAGAAACACTGTTCTAAAAGGTGAAGTAGTATATAATCTTATTACCGTTAGCTTCTAGAATAAATATTTTTAAAAACAAACATGTCCTATACTTCAAAATATAGATGAGTAATACAAATCAAGGGCAACGATAATACTATTCGGCACATCCCGCATGCCAGGGTTGGACTTATTATTATAATTGTTAATATTTTAAAAACTATAATTTTTTGAAAAATATTTCCTAAGAAAATTTAGTTGTACAGGTGGTAACAACAAATTTTTGGCACGCCAGTGGGTTCTTACTTACCGCCTAATATATCTGATATTGTTATGACACATTATTAATTTTGTTATTTTAAATTCTATAGTTAAATTTGATTTTGTGCTTCAATTTGTAGATGATTGGATATTTTTGTTGCCTGAAGAATCACTAAATAACAGCTTAAAATGTTTTAATTCATTTCATAATAAAAAATAGAAAATACTGATCAAATTAGTTTTCATGATACTATTGTAGTTAAAACGAACTCAGGTCTTATTATAATAGATTTAAAAATTGTTTGTCTTTTTGCGCCAAATAATATAAAATTAATTTAATACGGTGTTTAAAAAATCGCATTATCAAAATCTCACATTCTGATTACTTACAAGAAGATTTATTATTTTTAAAAAATATTCTTTTAGAGAATGATTTTTTTCACTTTCTTCTTAATAAACATTTTTTCTAGTTCAACCAACTTTCATATTATTTAGCAAAATTTTAAACATGAATAAGGTTTACAGAGTACTACACTACCTTATATTCCAAATGTAAACAGGAACATTGAATTTTTATTTCTAATTTTCCTATCAAATTTTGTTTTACTGGCATGTTTCCTTTAAAAATTTTTTTTAGTAATATTAAAGATTAACTCCCAAATTATTATGCAGTAATTTAGTTTACCGGATAACATGTAATAGATGTGGGCATAACTATGTAGGTTAAACTAAACAGCGACTTGAAAAACGTCTCATTCAACGTAAGTCTGATTTTGTAAGAAAACCACATGGATGTGCCCTTTCATAACACGTTTCAGTAATAAACATAGTTGTGATCTAGATTTGGTTGACCTTTTATTCAAAGAAAATTTTTTCTTGAAACTTTGGCTATTAAAATTTTAGTAATTATTTTAATAATAAAACCGACTCGCGTCTTGTTTGTGTTTTTAATAAAGAAGTTTTAAAATTTATTAAATTTAAAACAAATTTAGATATTTTAAATTTATTGATGATGCGTTCACTTCCTGTTTCAGTTAGTAATCAATTTCATTTTTCCAAATAATATGTGAGCGTTTTTAAAATTTTATAATTTCTCGATTTTTGAAACAATTTTGTTATTTACCACTTTTGTACACCAAATAATTTGTAATATTTCTAGTTTATTAACATTAACGCTATCCCCGACACGTTAACCCTTAGAAAGTAAATATTTTCCTGGCTTTATAATAGAAGCAAATTGTTTACGATCGATTACAATCTATATGTATTACCACCAAAACTTGACAACTGACCCTGCTTAACGGTCTGCATAGCAATTTTACTCGTTTGGTGTAACAGTTAGCACGTTTGCCTCTACGCTTAAAGGAAACTGGATCAAGGTGAAAAACTTAAAAAATGCATTCTTTTTGGATAAGGAATTAAAATCGTAGACCCGTGTCAGTGTAATATATAGTTAAAGATCCCTACTGGAGGTGAATCTTCTCCAGGTTTGGCAAAATTCTAGTAGAGATGACGAAATAACTACAGCAGCTGAAATCATAAGTTCTAAACGGATTTCTGTATCCCGAAGGCTCAACCACAAAACAAACAAACTTATGCCTGAAAAAGTGATACAAATAAGTTTTATACGTTACCGTACAATAAAGTCCAGATTGATTAAATATTTTGGAAAAAATTATATATCACAATTGCTATTACATATAAATGGATCCAAGCACCATTGCGGTGATTTTCATAGCAGTAGGTTGTATTCATGATGTTAGACCGACAGATAATTAACTTATATCTTCACTTACATGATATCATAGCATCAGCAACATTGAAATTAAAAGATGTAATGATTGATGTGATTTTTAAATTTCTGCGCTAATTAACTCATATCGATCGTGCAGTAAACACACGGGTGTTAAATTCCACTTACATGTCTTAGTTAATTTAGACACTTGAACCTACGGTTCGGTGCTGCAATCATTATACTCGATGAGGCGAACTTAACTTACCACCGTTGGTTTTTTAAACATCGAAAAATACACGTTTTGGTTATCATTGTTTAAATATTGCACAACCGCAGCTTCGAAAGCTCGTTTTTTAAATAATATTATTTTCCGAATTAAAATTCGTATATTGGAAGGCATTTCGAGGATGCGAATGGGTTACTGTAAGAGAAGTGAAATCTCTCTGCAGCCAATAACGAGATTTAAGAATTGGTTCGGATGGGTTTGGTAAGACGGGGTTAAAATGACCGAAAATACTGCTCCGGAAATTGTCTCAAAGAAACTATCTCTGTAAACTCAGGGAACCACTCAGAACTCGAACTAGAGTAGGTGACCCCAAGATTCGAGTCTAGAGCCCCAAATACTGACAACATTATAACTATAAATTTTTCGGCGCCCTAAAAATGTTTAGGTGCAGCGTATTTCTAATGTGAAGGTTACTATTTCACTAATCAATTTAAATATAACGTTGCTGATTGAAGTTGAGTTACTAGCATGCGTAAACTAAAGATATTATGGTTAAAACAGTATGTTAATACGTAATAGCAACAAAATTACAGAATTTTTAACAAATTCAACTGCTGAACTTGTTTTTATGACGTTAACGGAATATAAAGTGTGAAATAGCCAGTTTGAATTTGGCGCGTTACAAACTTAACTATTTTTATTACTTAAAGTTGGGCCTATGAAGATTTAATTTGACTGTTTGATGTGATGTTTTTTCATTGCCGTACGTATTTTATTGTAATACACATTGTTTATATATCCAATTAAATTAATAATAATAATTAATAAATTTTGTAAAATGGGTTATGTGCGAATTTTAGTTTTGCGCCATTAATATCTGTAAATCAAAGTAGCCACCTTTAAAGAAATGTATAATTGGTGCCAAATTCAAATAGGCGACAATATTTCTGCTTTACTCTGTATAAACTTTCCTTAGTTAACACTGTTTAAATAAAAAAAATTAAAATTTAATTAGGGAGAGTGTTTTACAATATTTTTGTCGTCAAATTCGTATAATTATATGTATATTGCTCTAATGTTTAATATAAACCTAAGGTGTGTTAAACTTGCCAGTTTTAAAAGTTATGCTAGTTTTACCTTGTATGGAATGGTTGGTGTAGGAGTTTCTATTGAGATAGTTTGACTCACTGTCTTGTTTTACTACTACGTCACTAATAGTTCCGGTTATATAAATGTTAAATTAATTAACAGTTATTTAACTTTCTGATATATAAAATTAATTTTATGGTAATTATTTCAATTTTATTTTGTTTTAGAATATTATTCGCAGTTAAAATACACGGTGTGAAAAAGTTCTAGATATTTTCGAATTAATTCTAGGGGAAGCAATAAATATGTAGATACGTAGTTGTACTTAGGGAAAGTATGTTTTATTTATAATTTCAAATGGTTCCACCGGTGAAAGACTTACGTCAAGTACGAGTTAGTAATTGTTCAAATGTTAATTGATTCTTAAAGCTACGCCTACATTAATGATTCTGTCGCTGCAATCACATAAATGCAGTAAAGTCCTTAGAATCCATAACAGATGGCGCGACTGTTTACAAAAGTTCTGAACCATTGCTTTCTTTCATTTATTATCACATTGCCATAAAAATAGTTGCTAACTAATTTATCAAATACTTATGTTGGCATGGATAACTTTGAGATTCGTGCAGTGATTAAATACTTGTGAAAAACATTTTTCTACGAAAGAAATTAACGAAGACGTGATACATTCTTTAGGGGTATCTGTTCCATCGTATCAAATTGTTTACAATTTGATAAATTAGATTAAAATAGGTTTTATATAGAGCGATAGTTTAAATTTCCAATTATGGTAGCATCCACCAAAAGGTCATAGTTTACCTTAATTGGAAATTTAAACGATTACACCTTATCATCTGTATTGGTGGGCCTTGTAGTAGTCATCTAAACTACAATAGAAATCATGCACAAAGTGCACGGATTAAAGTTATAAGATACCTTAAGAAGTAGGCATTTCAAACGAGTGGGTGCTTTATATTTTAAACATTGAATTGGGTATGTCGAAACTGTCCGTAAAATAGGTGTTGCATTCATAACACCAGATTAAAAATATGCATATTATTAATGTTCTGTCGATTGTTTGAACCAATTTAATAAAAAATCTTACTGATTGTGTGCGTCATTTTATAACAGATGAAACTTGTATTCATTACTACATATCTGAAAGTTACAGCAATTAAATAGTAAACTTATCCTGTTGGACCAATTGTAAGTGGCCATTGATAAAATATGGCCAAGTTTGACGAAAAAACATTGTTGAAATTAAGGTTTGTATTGTTTCCACATCAATGTTATACAGACAAAAAATTTCCGTTCCCATTTTAACTAAATTATTTTATTTTTATTTATTAAAAAACTAATTTAATAATCTAAGGTGTTAAACGAATCGCGCTGCTTCTAGCTAAACTGTAATTGAAAATCAAGCAAGCTGACAAGTTCGAGAATCGGCATATGTTCCGCACATCGACTATTGCTTTAAATATGGCTGACCAGTATTTTAAATACTTGGATTACAATTTTATGTGCCTAGATTTGCATGTGATTTGCAAGTATGCCACATTCTTATTTAATGGTTATTACAATAATCCTGGAATTTAAGATTTTTTACGTAAGCCTCCTGGTAAGTGACAACTTTTCTTTATAACGTTTTCTTTACATTCTTGTTTGTGTATTTTCTTAAAGAGCGAGGTTTTAACCTACAGAAGATGAGATTTGGGAAATATTTACTCTTTATGAAAATTTAAATATTTAAACTCTTAGAGCGTTAGAACAACGATCTTTTGCTTTCTTCAAATAATTGATTTCTAGACGTTGGATTGATGTAAAATCATTATGCAATATATAAAATTAGCCGGAGAAGATGATTAATAATTATATAGATTTAATTTCCACCATTTTTATGGTTTTCTTGCCTAAATCAACGTTTATTTCATCCAAATCATTTTAAATAATTTTAATAGTTACATTATTTAAAGAGTGTCAACGGATTGCTATTTCGTTTAGATTTTGTAATGCTTCATGTTTAAGTTTTTGTGATATGAGATCTCATAAAGAAAGATATTTTAATAACAGTTTTTTCTAATCTTTATCTGTGTATTACGTTTAAGGATTAAACTAAGTAAGGAATTTAAGTTAAATAAATTGATTATTCTACAGAGGTGTTTTAATTTTATTAATGGACCAATAGATATGATTGATAATCGCGATCTTGATGAGGAACTCTTGCTTTAAAAAATTCTGATTGCTACCGGACGTACTTGATTTTTTTTGTTTAGTTAAAGTATTTTATTGTCGTAAGTTTTTACATTGAGAATACTTATTGTTACGTCCCAGACTATTTCTTCCAGCCTTTGAAAAATATCTTCAGTGGACTGAAATGTACTACTGGAAACGCCCACTTTAAAGATCTCTAATAATACCACTAGCGTGAAGGAATACAGAAGTTTGAGCTCTGTAGAACTAAATATGATATATTCAAGTTCTGGTAGATTATGTCGAAATTTAAAACTCACTTTAAATAAATATAGATAGCGTTGCTAATTAATTGTAGGGAATTTTAGATTTACCGATATATAATACGTTCAACTCCTAAGAAACAGTGTTATAAAACGAAACGATCAGATCGCAGCGACAGAGTCGCTGATGTGGCCCGGCCATTTTTATGCTTTCTCGCGTTATAGATATTGGCATCGCTAGACCTGAAATGCCTTCTCGTAAGAATGCCCAACGAAACCTAGCTCATCCCTCCCCTTGCTCGGCCAGCGCTTTGGTCCTTGCCGCAGTACAGGATTTCGCACCCCATATTTGTCACTAGTCTTAGAAAATCCACAGAAGTTAGTATGAATCTGTAATGTCTTCTTGTGGTAGTGGTAAGTGGCAATTCTTGTGCGAATCTATGTTTATCCGCGAATTTCGAAATTCAGTGCAATATCCCGAGATTAAACAAGTGCACTTATATTATTTTAAAGGACAATATTTGGACTTAGGATACCTTAAAATTTTATTTAAATATAGTAAGTTTTTAAAATTGCATAAACCGCTGTGTAAAGGAATTTATGATTTGGTATTGCACTACCACAAGGTATACATTTTATGTTAACTTGATACACAACCTAATGATACATATAGTCATCATGTCGATCCCTAGAGCATGTTTCTCTTAACGCTGAGACGGAATTCTGGTAGCTTCGTAACAAGGTCCCGAAGTTCATACACAGAACTCCTTAGAGGCAGAAATAGTTTTCCCTTTCGTTTCTAAATGGAACCGATCCGCGTGGCACTTAATTCTGTAAAACAATTATACCAAATTCTTACTAAATACCTACAGAATTTTGATACTGGTAAAAAAGGAAATATATCGTTAATGGTCCCGCGACACTGCACGATTCTCCCCAGAAAGTTTGAATTAAAAAGGCGGACTGCAGAAACAAACGAAGTCTAGAGTTTAAGCTGGAACATACCGCTTTAGAGTCTGCAAAATTAGATCAAGGTTCTGAGCAGAAAGACCTTATGGCCCAGATGTAACGCTCTGCGGAAATATATTTGCCGTAGTTTTTGTTGCCAGTGGCTTCCGCAAGACACCCAGTCGTAGTTAGAAGTTCCAGTGGCACCTACAAAAAATGAACCACGAGTAGAGGTAAACATCAAAAATGTTCGTGTTATTTTAGTGACAAACAGATTACGGTTACGTTCGTCTGTTGAGACCGCCTTTAGAATAATAAAATTTCTTATTTAGGACAGATCTCGGTGTAAATAAAATATTGTTTTAGAACGACACCAAAATAATTAAATTACTATATCCTTACTTTTATTGAATTGTGTCTACGACTTCTTTGATTGTATGACAACATCATACAAAGTATAAAGAATTAAAATAATACGAGATTTTTTACCTCATTAGAGCAAATATTTATTTTACTCTGATTCTTATTTTTTTTTATATAATTCAGTATTAGTAAGTTTAGACAAAATTAGGTTTTTCCAGTGTCCTGCACAATGTTTGAAACTTCGTATTTTTTTAGGATACCTTACAGTTCCGTTGAGCGTAACAACTTTGATACCTAATTTACTCTACTCGTTTTACTTATATTCTTCATCTCTTATTAGGTCATGACAGTGCCAAAGCTTTAACTTCGTCACAGGTCTAATTTTATCATTAGGTAAATATAAGTTATCGCCTAAACACGTTGTAGTTTTGAGGTTCAAATTAAATAAAAACAGCGACAGATAGCTTTTAGTTTACGACTATTACTAGTATTTGTTCAAACTATTTTTCTTTACAGTCAATGTACCTTTGCGTACGCCGGAACGAATCATCAAATTAGCTCTTCCATATCTCCTATGGAAGCAGGATGCATTCTTCAGCTCAAGCTCTTAAAAGCCCTTAGTAATCAGAAGAGTTTTCTTCATGTGGAAAAACAAGGCGATGTCACATAAGTTCTCACGCGTATTCAACCTAATCTTAACCAAATAGGCGGTGCATACTTGCCATGGTGAAGACGTCAAGTGTTGCTTGCAGAACTCGAGATAAGCACTGCTCGGGGTATCCCGGCAGTGATCGTCTACTGCGTCGTTATTACCATCCGCTTCACCTGTGTAGTCTGATGTTCAAACATCCTTAGATTGTCTTGTGATTTCATGGGAAAATCATTATAATGCAGTCAGGTCTCGGCCCCTGTTACGACACTATAGGCGTTACTAGAACTTCCATTATCGAATGTATTCAATTTTTCCCGGCACCAAACAACCCGGCGTGTCATTTACTCCTCGGTTAATCGTTGAGATGATCCTAAAGAATGGTGAGTACTGAAAGCGCAAGGATGCTTAGATCTTATACCTAACTTTAAGTCACTCCTACTCTTGCATATTTTTCACAGTTGTGATACTCTTTTGCGCGATAGAGACAGCTGCCCTATAAGTTGAAATTCTCCCATTGAAATTCCGTATATTACCTAAGCATGACTGTGTAAGGTATATAAATAGCCGAAACCTATCACATAAGTCGTTTCTTCCAGACAGAGTGCTGCGATATTCAGCTTTTGTCCACCGCGACATGACATGTACTACCCCGACTACTTATATAGGTATCATAGCCAAGTGATGCTTCGATAAGTGCAGATAAGTTTATCATGTTTCAACGTTATATGTGATTGTTTATTTGTTAATAATATAATTCCTTTGAGTTTATTTCAATTTAATATATTTGTTTATTGGGTTACCGTAATTTTAAAAAAGTGACAGTATTGTTTTTTGAAATTAAACTCGACAACGTCGCTTTTAGTTAACAAATTGTAACTTATAAGTGGCGTCTCGGAAGGTTGGATTCGTTGCGAACGCATATCTTAATCTTGGTTTTAATTAAGAATATGTTGCTTTGTTTTGTATTAAATTTAAATTATTTGAAGTAAAATCAATGCACCATACTAAATTAATATTGTAAATGTTGGTTTGGTATTTGCTACGATTAATAAAGATTGATTGCAATAAATGGAAAATTATGAGTTTACAAACCAACCATGTTTGTTATTGGGTTGGGATCAAACTCTAGATCGATCTAATGAATATTGATTTTTTAGATTCAATAAGATGTGTTGGTCGTACCTTTTACGAATTGTGAGTGTTGCAAATTGTCCATTTAAATAATTGTGGCGGATTAAGTAAAGAATTTCTGCGGGCATAGTTCGTTATGTAAAAATGCGGATGTGAATTTGACTGATAAGGTTACCACATAACGGTACTGTTTTATCTTACTCGATAATAGTTGCCTGCATCATTCACAAGGAAAATTAAATTACATCGATCTTTTTTGTTTTCATTATAAATGTTATAGAATCTAAATTAATTTGTATTGCTTCAATCTCTAATTTATTTTAGTAATTTATAACCAGCAACATATTTTCGTTTGTATAAACTTGTATTCAGTTATCTTACAATTTATTTGAAGCATTTTAAAATTAATAGAATCCTTTCTTTAGCAAATTGTGTAATGCCTTAAATACTAATTGACATTCCTATTTGTAATTTCATTTTTAAAAATGTGTTAATTGGCCCTATGAATAATTTTTCATTATTTAAACCTAAATTATTCGTGTTACGTTACAAATATCTAAAGCTGATTGTTTTGAATATGCTTATTATTTTGCGTTATCACTAGATATTATTGTTAATTATATTTGCAGGAATCGTGTCGATCGACAATAATTCGAATGATTGGACTTCCAGCTACTGTTTTATTGTAACCTGCTAAAACAACCAGTTAAAGTCAACATTGTACAACTTGTAAGACCATATTGTTTTGTTTTCTTCTTATTTGTAATTGGGAATGTTTCATTAAAAGTTTGTTCACCAATTCGTTGTTTCTTACTTGTGTAAATATTACTCCCTACAAAAATCTGCGAGGCAGCTTCGTTTGTATCCACTATACCTTTCTTTTCAATCTGGCTCAAAAGACCCGGTGCCCATAATTATTAAACATACTAATGTTATTAGCATCAATTTAAAATAACCACACCTGCAGAGTCCCATGAATCTAGTGGTAAATCTGATTCTAAATTATAAGGAAGCAGAGATACAAGTTTGAACTTGTATTCACACTTTAGCTAGTCCAACTAATATGGCCGCCTGTTTCCTCACATCACAAACTTTTGTAGAGATCTTTGTAGATTTTTCGTTAACTTGTTATATTTAATTTACCAATGCCATTTAATTATAATACATTTTGTCTTGGGACGCTGATTGACATTATTGAATGTTTAAAGATTCCATTTCAACTTTCTACTTAAAATGCAGCAATCGTGCACGTTCTGAATTTTGGCTGCAATTTTGGTGCCATATTAGGTGATCCTTACTTTACAACATATACGCCAGATTCTGAAACATTTTAGCTAAACTGGCCACTACATATTATAACATTTATTATTTTAAGAAAGTGGATACATCCGTAAGCGAAAATCAAGTTAGGTGTCCGTAGATTTCGGAAAATGCAGTGATGCATACCTGTCATTATATTGCGCATTCTTCAAACATGTTTGCAAATGAGACCTGTCGCACCTATTTGTCTCAAGCTTTGAAGACAAAAAAATTTAGGTCTGCGAGTATCTGTCCGTTTGGATTAGTTTCTCTGAAAAACTGACCTTTTAGAAAAGGTGAATTGACATAACCGTGAATTTGAGGTACTAAAAAACCCAGTACATTCTTGAAATATGTGTGTGATTCGCCCAAAGTCAATATTTTGTACTA
>JAHWXV010249237.1:0-29987 GCA_024586415.1 Phrixothrix hirtus | reverse complement strand
TGTTTTTTTGAATCACAACCGATTTTGGTCGACCTTCACGAGATTCATCACTGATGGACGCACGACCACGACGAAATTCTGCAAACCAATTGTAAACAGTGTTTCATTTCCAAAAGTTAAATGAAGCGATTGTAAGCATTGTTACTGAGTTAGGCCTTTACGAAAATCGCATAAAATCATCCAACGAAAACCTTCACGAGTGATTTCCATTTTTTCACAAAATTACTTTCTCTAAACGCGCACTGTAAACAAACTACTCTGCCAATTTCTAAGCCGCCACGGATTTTACAATAAAAAATGTCAAACTTTACGAATATGGCAATAACTTATTACACTAGCGACATCTAGTGGTTATTTGTAACAACATAAAAGGCAACCCTCGTATATGAAAAATATATTTACTATAAAAACAGATGCAACTATATTAGGGACCGACAGCAACACTCCGAAGTACATTTCGCTAATATAAACCACTGTAGAAGAAGATAATCAATATTTAATTGCGTAACAAACAATGTGAAAAATAGAAACTAATCTACAGTGTAGCATAAACCATATCTACGGAAGGCGAACCAAATCAGAGGGTAAAGTACAACTATATAATGTTACACCATTAATATTTAAAGAAGTGTACACCCACAACAGGTAGTTGTTCAGAATTTTGAGATCTACAAGGGCGGTAGTTGTCCATCACAGCTATCAGAAAAATATGATAATTTCTGTCATAGGCATCATTCAAATTACACAAGAATATATTGAAACGAAACTAGTTAATTGTTTTACAATGTTTATTTATTTTCACTAAAATTACAAGTAACTATGTACACTAATTTATTTAAATACTTAATTATTTATTTCACAATCCACTAACAGCACATATTTATATCTATTTATGTATATTTATATTTATATCAGTAATGAGCAGTGCAAGATTCTAATAAAAACTAAAACTAAGAGAACTCAATCCGCTGCTTATATAGGAAATATAAATTCTAGAAACAATAGAAATAGAATATTCGAGAATATTACTCATAATAATGATATAATAATTTGTAATGCTATGACTCATTGCTGACTTAACTAATTGACCGATATCGGTTACCGCAATGAGTCATTGCCATTACATCACCTATTTTATTACAAGGAAAACATTGTAGATGATTCTAGAACCTTCCATTTACTGTTTCTAATCTTTGTTACAATATCATCAAAGAAAACAAACTAACGATCACTGCTAAACGACAATGAACTACTATAGTACGTTAGTTACTACGTTTCTAAAAATCATCGAGGTGAATACGATAATTATGACGCACGAAACAACAACAAATTATATTCAGCAAGAAACAGTTAATAACCATCAGAACCAATTCTTGTTGTAATTGAAGAGGAGTCGTTACAATATGACCAAGTACATCTATGAAAAATCATATCTTACCAATCAGTATTAACCAATCGAGTTTCCACCCGCGTCATTTTCTAAAACGTAATAGGTACCAGCCGGGTCATCATAAGGGGAAGCGAAATTATAAGAACACGAAACAGCATACTAACCGCAACACAAGGATCAGCTACACCAGAGTGTGAGATGTCACCACCCCAGAAACATTTTGGAAATACCAATGTCAGCATGTCAAATTTGCAAATCTTAGGAAAGAATGTAAAGCTAATTGGTTTAAACAAATTTAGTTCACAGTGCAATATGTTGAATAACACAACACCATTCTATGCTGAAAATGCATGCAATTTTCTTGCGAAATTACACCTCATATAGGATGCTATGTAATTCAGGCAACATGATTAGGTTACCAAGTTACAAATTTTTTAATTATATTCTGTTGTCATAAACCCTTTATCTAATTTCTAATATCTACATCTACTTAATATTTTCTTAGTTTTTTGTAAAAATTTACTCAATGCTTTATCTAGGTACACTATGTTTGTACTTGCTACTATATCTGAACTTTGTTTTACAGAGTGTTTAGAATTTTATATACATGTCATAATTTTCCGATTCAATCAATTTAGTTTTTGCAGTTGAAGCACCCTTAAAGTAATGAATTGAATATTAATTTATGTTCAATTTCATTTTCAATTTATCGTTTTTTGTTTTTATAAAATACTTTTCTTCGATTAGGAATCAGAAGCAACACATTATTAAATATAACAAATGTAGCATACAGTTCAATAAGCCAAAAATATGTACGTATAAATGAAGTATTTCAAATCCTCTCACAATCAGATCGAAATCGAAGACATATTCTGATAATTGAAACTTGAAGTGTACCGCTTCATGTTTGTTTACCTATTTTGGTTTTTCTCGTGTTTCGATCATCAAACCGAGCACAACGCATTTAAACGTTTTGAGTTTATTGGAAACAAAATGTTTCTACCCTTAATTCATCTTTACCTCACAGTTCTAGTATCCGTTTACTGATATTCCTAATAGTACCACTTAGTTACGTCCGATAGATGCTTCTATATCAATAAAATTAGTAAATTTAGCAGTTTTTTTAAGCATCTCAATATATTTGGTTGTTTATTTGTTTTCGTGGTTGAGAGTTCGGGATGGGGAATTTCCTTTGGTCCTATTGGGCTAGAACTGAAATATAGTTATTTCGCCATGCCCACTAGAATTTTTCTGAATCTGGAGGAGTTCCACCGCCAGTAGGATTTTTAACGTGCCAAACATCATATTAACACGGGACCTACGATTTTACTTACTTATTCGAGAAAAAATCATGCTTTTTAAATTTTTCTCCGCTAAAAAATTTACTGACCTCGATTGGGTTGGAACTCGCGTCCCCAATTTGCCGTACAAACACTTAATCATTTCCCTGAACACGTTCATTTTCTGTAGATGTCTCTTCTATACTACGATATACAGGTAATCAGTTTAATAGCCCCTTTCTCAGTTATAGCTTTACGCCTATTCTGATGAAAAGTGAGATATTAAAAGTTCTAATGTGTTTTAAAAGGACATAACTTACAATTAGAATCATATTTAAAAAATGTATAGTGCTTCTTTTAATCACGAGAGAGAAATAATCTCACGAGGGATTAAAAAGTACTTTTCGTCTCGAGGTATATACATTACTTTTTGCACTTTCAAACAATTTGCAATCAAAAAGGTCGAAGAAATTAAAATTGCATGACTTTGAAATTGACAAATTATTCGATTTATTAATGTATGCTTCACGGAAAATGCTATTTGAATTTGATTTACGAAGCGCTATAGAAACGCTTTCAGCAATATGTAATTTTGATTGGTTAATTTTATTATTGCTATGGTGAGCGGTATTAAATTTTCTTTGTCTTGGTTACGGAAACAAGTGAATAAAAGTGGCGTTTTAGTCCCGAAAGTGCAAAAAGTATATTTTTTTTAAATTGAACCCATCATATTTTTTATAAAAAATTAAGCCCTATGCAGTATCAGTTTTATTCCATTCCAATAGAGCGTTACCAAGTTATCATTAACCCTATGATATAAAATGTTAATTTATAAAAAAGAATTATTGCAACTTATTGTGTTCATAATTAAAGCACTGTAAACACAATGCAGGCTTATTATCACACACATCACAATAGGCAGTGACTTTCGTAACTATTTTGTCAGCTGCTTTGCTTGACAAATTTTCACGCAATTCTTTATAATATTCTGTATAGTTTCGTCGCTTTTTCGGCCACAGACCTTCTTGTATTGTCAATATATGTACTCGCTTTAATGATGATGGACTCGTCAATGTTTCTTGTGGTTATTCTAACTGAAATACTAACTTTTCTCTAAACTCCTGCAATGTCAACTTCTTGCTTATATTTATTGTGTTGTACACTGTCCAGGAATTCACTACAGCTGCACCAAATATCAGCTCAAATGCAACTTTTTGTACCACTTAAGGGTTTTTCGTAGAGTGGTATAGTAAGCTGACATTTCATCGCTGTAATCAACCCGTTCCTTTGCGCTATTATAATCAATTATACATAGGGGTTTACATATATCTTCTTATTTCCTACTTTTTTCGGCCAGTATTCTGCAAAGAGATGCTATGTTCGGCTTTACTCGTAAGCATTAATATTTGACGTTTATCCTGCCATTTGAAGATTTTATGCCGTGATTGTTGGAAACACCTACCACATCGTTCCGCTTAATTTTTTTTTGAATAAAATGCTTGGGAAGCCTTCTTCGGTTGCTTCTTAGAGTTGCACAGTAAAGCGTCTGTCGTCGTAACAATTCTTCAGCTAAGAGTACATTGGAGTAGAAATTATCGGCAAACACTGTTCTTCCCGTGTCCAATAGGTCAGTCATAAGTTTTATGGCAACATTATGTTAATGTCCTTTACTTTAAATGTAATCTTCTTTGCCGCAATATACTCTGACTCTATAGTTTTACTATATACTATATAGCTTTACGCCATATATGTGGCGTTTTTATTTTATCCATTGGCGAATATTCAACCGCCAACGCCAAGCAACCATAGTTTCGTCGAAAAAAATATTTCTTCCTGGTGTTAATACTGCTTTAAACCTAGAATTGACTATGTCTAACAAAGGTTTAATTCGAAAAAGCTTATCCCTAGTTTGCTCCAATTCTTCATTATTATTGAAATGTAAATATTTCAATATCAACAAAAATCTGTCTCTTGGCATGTTGCCACTTATGAAATTGTTGTGGTAGGGTTGAATTTTTGACCAGTATTGCTGTAAACGTGGGACATTTATCAAACCTGTACATATAACAATAGCGAAGAAGTTTTTTATTTCTTGTCGATTTACAGCACTCCAACAGCTTTGTCTAGATTTAGATGTAATTTCATTAGTATTCAATAGTTGCGCTGCATAGCGATTGGTTTCAATTATTAATAAATCATAATAGCACCATTTATGAAAAGAGAAAGTACATTAATTGGTTCGTTATAATTTTCAAAATCAATATTTATTATTGGCCAAAGTGTATACTCAGTTATTCTTATTGAATCGTTAACGCTTCTAGGACTCCATCCTGTAGGGATATCCTGGTCTTCTAAATTACAAAATAGTTTTATCTAAAATAAATATAATACTTTTTGAAGGTGCATACCTATACTACGGCTATTGGTTTTGATAGTACCGTCATTCTCTTCAGAGCTGATTGTACTATATTCATCAGAGGGTATCTGAACGTCGTTATTTCCTTCGAATCCTTCTGATGTGCCAGATGATTCGGAAGGTACATAATCGGGGGTCACAATCCGAATTGTCAGCATGCGGATCCTCCGATCTATCAGCTGGAGAAGCTTTCGTTTCTGTTCCTAGTTCCAATATTGTATTATTGGCCCTGCTTTCTATGGCTTCTGCAGGTTCAATTATTTCTTCGGAAATTTTAAGATTAGGTGATTCACAATACGAATTTGAAGCTGCCGCATCTTGATTCATAATACACTAATCCTGTTTATTAACATCTTTAAACGCTAAATTTAATATTTGCCTTGTTCTGACACACATTTTTAAATATTTTTGTTGAATTAAATTTACTAGTCAATTACGTCTGGGAATTGCAACTTAGGAATGTAATATTACTTCTGTGCGTTACCAGTTGAATATAACTGGTACCTAATACTCAAACCATCGCATAGAGCTTTACTTGGCGATTCGATAGGTATCTGTAATATTTCGGAATAGTGTTACGTTTAGATGTCATATCCGTCGGAAAGTAAGTAATTTAAGCAGCAAATGATTCCATTATACGCGAAATACTCACACCAGGCAGATCAGAGTGGTAACGCAGCGAACGTGTTATGGATATCAGAAATTCATTTTCATCATTTATAAATACCTTTTTCTTCTTTTTTCGAATATCATGATTCCAATGCAATAAAATCGTTCCTTAAGGATTTGCAGTGATCTGGCGTAAGGAATGAAGTCCGCCATCAAATTTTTCGGTATACACCCATGTTGCTAACAAACAATTTTCATCAGACGCTTCTTTCGTGTATATCATGCCTATTAATTTAATCTGGGAATATATCATTTTTAATTTAATTGTATTAAAATCGTTCTTATTTTTTATAATACAGAACTTTAACAGTATTTGCAACTGGTATAGAAATGAATAACGGCTTCAAAATCTTATTATCAAAATAATTGACTAGACGATGAAATTCGAATATTTTATCATTTTTATTGACTTCATCATTTGTTATCATATCAAATTGATTATAGTACCTAACTTTATATAAAATTTATACCAGAGTTTTTTTGTTCTGCTAATAAATACTGTTAGTCTGTTTTAAAGCTAGGTACTGAAAATTAAGGTGCACTTACATGATGATAAATTAAAGATTATTAAATACTCTATTGATTATTTTAATAAAATATAGTGTGTCCCATTTGAAAATATTACAAAAATTGAATTTGAAAATTCAAATATAGTGCACTGCTCAACACACAATTTGCTGCCGTACACTTTTTTCCTGTTTCTGGATAATTTGGATGTGCTGAATCTAAAAATACTCTCGGATTCGCTGAATCAGATCATTTTTAAGAAAATATGACAACAGATCATATATTTAAGATAGAGGCTAATTTAAGTTTTATAGGTACCAATATATGTAGTGCTGCTACTCATCAAAGAAACAAGACACGAATGAAAAGAGACATTTATTGTACAATAAATATTTACAAAAATTATTATGAAAGCTATCTGCCACAAACTTTAACCTAACGAGCATCACAACAAAAGGTTGTTATTCAGTGTCACCTAAAAACTTCCTTTTATATGATTTTCTTGTAAAGAATTTCAAAGAACGGTACCTTTGAAGACTCCAGTAGTAATCGGCCATCATGTGAGTGTCCCATCTGCCCTGATATCTCGCTTCCGTAGTTTTTATATTCTGGTGTAATCGTTCCCCCAGTTCGTCACTAAGGTAACCAAAATTTTCTGGGAAACAGTTTAAGTGGCTCTGGAGGTAATGAACCTTAATGTTCATTTGACAGCCGTGTTTGTTCAAATTGTTGAGCATGTCTTCCACTACATCTTGATACTTTTTCGATCTATTGTCTCTAAGCAAATTTTGTACTACTTTAACAAAGGGAGATACCATGCATTAGACTCAATTTGAGTCATGGATTCTGTAAAATGCGAATCTTTTATAGGTTGCCCTATTTGAGGACCATTAAAAATTCCGACTTTCAATTTTTCTATGTTAAGTGCAGGAAATTTACTGGACAAGTATTTAAAAAAAGGACCATTCCAATCTAAAGCTTTTACAAATCGTTTCCTAAGTCCTAGTTTAATAAGCAAGGGAGGAAATATAATTTTCTCTCTTTCGACTACCGCTTCGTTAATTATGTTAGCTTCTCCTTGAACTAGAGCATATTTAGGAGGACAGCTTCTTCTAATACAATTTTTATCCTTATCTCTGCTGTCCCAAAGGCAGAAAACCAGGATAGTTTGTATACCAAATTGCTGTCCCACAAGAAAGTACATCATTTTCAAATCAATACAGATAATCCACTGATGTTTGCCGTATTTGATAGTATTTAGCACTAGCGATATCGTTTTATATCACTCTTTTAGTTTTGTAGAATGATCAATATTTGTCACCATTATGTAGAAGAACACATTTTAAAATGGGCTTGAAGCTGTTCATAACAAGACGCCAGTCACCTGGTGTATATTCTGGTATACCCATTTTTTCTAACAATCCTTCAATATCCTTACAAAAAACCATGCTATCTTTCTGAAAGGAAAATGGCAAAAGATATTTTTCCCTATTACGATAGTATGTAATTGTTGTACCCGGATAAAGAGGATTCTTTTCATTTAATCTGAAGACAAACAACTCCGAAGACTCCTTTGGAAGGTTCATATCTCTAATAAGGTCATTTAGCTCTTACTGAGTGAACTCTGGGTGTACCGAATCCACTCCAAAATCACTATCGCCTCCCTAACACCTATTACTCTGCAGTTCGTTAGATGAAGATGCGACATCATCCTCTAGAAATTTAGGTAGACTGCTAAATATTCGAATCAGTATTTGGTCAGAATGCTATGGTGAATAGGTCTTCTTGCCGAATCCAGGTTAGGATATGTGGGCTTGTGTTGATTGTTATGGTTAATGCCCTTCACATTCACAAAACGAAAGTAACAATCGTCAATATAACTTTTCAATTCCTTCGACATCATCGAAATACCAAACTTTAAATGTTTTTTTTTGTCCTTTTGTCCATTGTCGTAAGTTTGCAACGCAGGCTTTGTACACAACATGTGGAGCCTAGGATATATCTTGGTCTCCTAAATGTACACCAAAATAAACCAGATATGCCCTTTTCACAAATTCAAAAACTGGTTTTCTGCTTTCCTTTAAAATGTACTTGCCACATATGTAGCAAAAAACATCCAGGTGATTTACACAACTACTTCTGCTGTTAGAAGTCATGATTTTCACTTGTCGAAAACAGACTATTGCAACGAAACTCAAGACTAAACTAAATTTTACAATAGATTGCAGACAACTTTATAGGTATATTACTAATTAGAGAAACTCAATATATTTAGCTAAATTGAGGAAATTTCATAGAAAAATAATTTCTAACCGGAAATAATTAGGAAACAATTAACCTATTTAAGTTACGGGTATTTTCAGTAACCCCAAATTAATTAGATTCTATTAGAAGGCCATTAGTGTTGCAATCTGTGAATTTTTATGATAAATATATTGCAGTTGTAATTGTACATTATGCAGAATTATAATAATGTTTACACTTTCGATGAATATCTTGTATCTCAAAAACAACTGACACGAATGAAATCTATATATTTTTGGAATCAGAGCATCCAAAATAACCAAAACCAGTTGTTTTCTTCCCTGCAGCAACGCAAAAATTTTTTTGTTGGGCTGTGTTATCAGTTAGAAATGAAATACACCTAGGTCAAGCTTTGCTTAAGTTTTTACGAATAACTAATAATAGATAATGCAGATAGTAGAATTCGAAAAGGATTAATATAACCCAAAAATAATTTAAAAATACATAACTCGGTAATGCGCTAATGGAATGGAAAAAGGTTAGAACTATATAAACAACATAAAGGGGCTTAATTTTTGATAAAATATGTGGCGGGTGCCATTTAAAAAACATATACTTATATGCACCACACATTTTTTAAACACCTTGCAAATATGAGACCAGTTCTAAATTATCCGCTCTTAAATCCCATTGTCATTCTATATATTACATTTTTCCATCAGAATAAGCGTAAAGCTATAAAATCGAAGAAGGGACTTCTAAATGGACACCCTGTAGATAAGTAATTACTAGAAGATTGTGACATCCGTGATATTTGACAAAAATTAGACTTTTTCCGGTTTAAAAATGAGCTATTCAGCTGTAAGTGAAGCAAAACATATAGTAGTCCAGATATTTTCACGATACTTTTATTTTCGCACATCATACATTTTTCACATATTCAAATAATTTGTATTTCGTTATCTGTTTTTTTATTATATACCTATATAAGTAATCCCATTTTTCTGCTTTATTGACTTATTATTCATTCGCTAGAACGCAAATACATTTTGGATACCTGCACTTATATTAATCTTCATACATAGAAATATATTCCTTAATAAACTTATTATTAGGTAATTTTCGTGGAGATATTGTGTTAAGATTACAGCGTTAGGGTGATAATGTTGCAATATCTCTATATTACAGCAAAAATGATTGTCTCTGGATAATACTTGTTTGGCCTTAAACTGTGTAACTCCAATAATGGATTAATTAAACCGCATATCTTCAAGTAAATGAATCGAATAATCGTCTAAAGAGGTTCAATTTAATGATTATCCTAGGGAAATTTTGAAACCGCTGTAATATTTAAAAACACTTTTAAACCGACAACCCTTCTGGACGAGGATATAAATATTTAATTATTAATTCAGAAGTAAGTTTTAAAATAAATGATATAATATACAGGAATATGTACATGGAAATTTTAAAAAAATAGCAACCTAAAGCATTTCTAATTTAGTGTAAAAATCAAATATAGGTAATTTAATGTTTGTAGAATATGATAACTAGCATGCACTAATTTTAATGTGAAAGAGACAAGAAATCTAATTGAAGATTCTAGTTTAACAGATAATTCTAAGCTAGGAGGTTTCGTGTTTGCTTAATTACTATAACTTTATAAATAAGAATTCATCGTGGTGCTAAGATCGTTTATTTTTGTTTGACAATGCTGCTGCAAATTTAAAATCTTCTGCTACTTTCATTATTGCTAGGTAATTAGTTTATATACATCTTCTGTATAGATAATTACTTTTATTTTTATACCAAGAAATATTTTATATTAGACTAGTGTGCGTTTGGAAGCCCTTATTTGATTCAGTCGTGCGAAATAAATTGGTTGAGGAGTAATTTATTTCTTTTTAAAGTCTTTTCTTATTCTTTCGATTGAAAAGACACACAATGTTATGGTGCTGTAGAACGTATTTTACTTAAATAAAGATGTTTGTTAATAAAACTAAGTAAATAAAATGCATTTCAGATCAGAGCATACTCAGTCTAGACAAAAAAAGCGGGTAGCAGGTGATGGAATGGACGCGGAAATGGACGATCCTGAGTTAATGTTTGAACCTTCTGAACACCTTCGTGCATGCCGATGTCCGTGTGATCATGTAATATATAGCCCCGGCTACAGCTGCCTTCAGGTAAGAAATTTTACTTCATTTACTGCTTTTGTTTCCTTATATTAAAATGTACTAGTAGATTATTAACTGATCTAAATTTACGTCATTTAAAAATATCTTCTTCAGTATTCGAGAAAACGAAGCTTCTATAGGGCTTCTGATTAAAACTGAATTGATTTATTGTCATTTAATTATTAATTTTATAGGAAAATATTATTTATTTAAAGATAGTAGGTGTTGGAAACAATATATTGGCTAATTACTTATTAATTTCACGTCGCCTTATGCAGTTTCAAATCGTAGTTAAATATTCCCTTTAAAATACTAATTAGTTTTACTTAAGTACTTCAAAAGCAATTATTTTTGATAATACTAAATTAAAAGCTTGTAACTTATGTATAGTGTTGTTGAAGAACTTTGACATTTGTTCCAGTATATTTACAGAAAATGTTGAAAAGCATAGAATTAATTTTGATTTATTCACGGTACAAAAGAATTAATTTATGACTTCATTGCCGAGTTCCTTTTCATTCTTTGCAAAACTCCTAAATGGAAATATAATTTTTCTGTTTTAAAGTTATTAAAAATGTATTACTGATAAAGATGGTAATTATCTACACTACAGAATTGCAAGCATATGATTCTTGTTCTGTTGATTAGATAAGCTTACATATTGCATTAAAGATAATGTTAATATATACATCCAAATATATTTCTTAGTGTTGGTTTTATTGGATTTCAAATATTTAGATGATATATACATTTACTTTTCCTTTACGATTAATCAAGTAAAAATACAAGAAATGACACCACCAGAATAGAATAAACATTATTTTATTAAAACACATTGCTCCAGATGGGTTCCTATAAATTTGCAAAAACATTTACCAATTACTTTCTGTTTGATAGCCATTTAAAGAAAATAACTTCTACCAGTATCGCTAGAATGGATATAAAGTGATTTTCACGTTTTCATTATACATTATTTTCTTCGTGGAAAAACAATAACAGAAACAAAATAACTAACCTGATTCACGCGTGGTTTAATGGTTTTTCTTATGATTGTATGAACGCTAACGGTGCTGTGCGGTTTAGCAGGCCATCAGAATAAATAGCAAAATTGTTTATTTTGACTTACTATAGACATCGATGTCAACTGAGTTCCATTTAGTAATTCGATTTAAGCCATTGAAATACCACATACCCAAAGGGCTATATTCTAGTAACACGATTCTCTGTGGACTCATATTTTAGGTCTGATGGCGTTTAACTACTAAAACTACTTTTATCTCCATGTGCGTAAATACTTTATTTATTTCAATGTAGACCATTCATTGGTAAGGGTTCCGTCAATTATTGAATCATTAAATTCCAATCTTATAGATTCCAACAGGTATTGCAATAGATGTGGGTAGTATGTTGCACAAGTTTACATCAGGTTGTAGTGTACTATACAAGGTTATTTCTATTCTATAACTTAGTTAATGAATAAAATTTAGTTGGTACACTGTAACAGTGAAACATGGTGCACGATAAAAAAATATGCCAAACGGACTTACTACTATATTTAAATGTCACTTGAGACCACCAGGTTATCACGGGCTAAATTAAAAATAAAGCTCGGATTCGTTGGTCGAGCACTCAACCATGACCAGTAAAACTACAGTGGATGAAGGTCGTGGATCGTCAATATCATGCGCGGTTGAACGCTGTAAATATACTGGAAATTCGGGTGCCACTGGCCCTTTTCTACTGCTAGGAGCTCTATGAAAATACTCGGTATATCTGGCTGGTCAGATCTTACGGTTAGAAACTTAGAAACTTAGAAACTCACAGTAATTATCCAATCTGAGAAGAAAAGTTGTGTATGTCGAACGGTGCATCTTACGATTCCCTCTGTATATCACATCTCCTCTAACTAAATTAGCAATGCAATTTGCTAAGCTGAAGGCCTTGAAAAGATTTATCGCCAAAGAAGGATCCACGCTGTATACGTATGGCGACTTTACCGATAATTACTAACACTTTAATTTCCCTTGTCGTTAGGATGGTAGACTACCTAATTAGATGAGTAATCTAACCGATATTAGCACAAAGAGAGTGCGTTTAAAATAGATCTCCTTGTATAGCGATAAAATTATAAATTAATTCATTCATTAAACACTTCTACTGTAACTGGTTTCTGAAATTGATTGTGCTTAATTACCTTCAAAAGAGATTTACTTAGTCTTCCAGTCGCAACATAACAATTGTCATTTAATATTCATAGCTTTAAGTTCGAATAAGATGGTACATACACACCTAAGCACAGTATGTGGCATACAAAACAATTCACGTCGGTACATTAAAGCATAAAGCGCTAGTAAGTTAAGAAAGGCCATTTCCTTAAAATTTAAAAAGAAAGTAAGTCTCAAGCATAGGCTTCAGGTCGTTCTTAATTACATAATTATAATAAGTTGCTGGTCTGTGCATAAAATAAACTCAAGAGTACTTCGGAAAATGGAATAATTCTTAATACTCTTTGTCTAGGAGCTATATAATTATTCTATAATTTTATATAACTATAAATGTAGTACGAGAATGGTCGAAATAATTTGAATCACTACCGGAAGTAAATACAAAGCAATACAATTGATTACGTAACGCTGAAATTATCGGTACGAATTATAACGTAAAGATTCACTTACTATGAAGATGCTGTATGATCGTCTATCACGGTATAATTCGCACAATCTGCGATAGCTTACGTCCGCCATCAAAATTGGCGCATCACGTCTCCAAACTAACCAAATCTACCATATGAAATTGCATTAACCCCGTACATATTTTGCTAATGGTAAATGATCGCGACTTAATACTGCAGCGTAACTTGAGTTTACTTTTTATTCTTTTATTACGATTATCACATCTTTAAAAACGAGAAACTATAATTAAAAAATTTCACTTACGAGGTAAACAGCGACCATTATTTACGTTAGTTTTCTATAGAATTCCCCCCTGTACGCTGCATTAATTGATTTAACGTGATAAGAGTTCTAAACGCTCTTTGGTATACTAACCGACCAGCTAAGTTTTTAAAAAATTCTTCCATAACCAGCAAAATTAAGCTGGATGAACACATTAACATATTAAAAATAGATTTCTTCCTAATATTCATGACTAAATTTATCATGGTTCCATGCATTATTAAAGAAACAAATATTTATACCCAATTTTTATTTATTAACAAGATTATGGCGTAAGATAGGATAACATAAATTATCCCTATTTTCTCTTAAAACAATTAAAATAGTTTCCATCCTTACTTTTACTTTAATACTAATTAATTAAATAACAAAACGCTGCATACCGCCCACGTATGTTGTATGGTTTTGTACAATTATAGAAAATGTATTGGATTTTTACAAATGCTAACGAAAATTTTATAGGACTACATACGTTTCCTGCTTAAAATGATTGAAGGCTACGCTCTGGTGCTAATTCTACAAGTAGTGATAATTTAATTAGAACAAAAAATAACTACACTACATAATAATTTTACTAATTTGAAGTTAAATAACAACAATTAATGCTGAAACTATTTAATACATTGCATCAAATTAATTGAAGGCGTAGGTTGTAAGTCAAATTTTCTATTAAAGTAAAATTAAAAAATTCTTGATCAATGGAATGTCATCGCATCCTACCTACTAATGTTTGCTAAATTCTGAGTGAAATACCGCAGAAAAGGATAATCAAAATTTTTATTTAGCAAAAAGCAATAACGACTACATTGAAATGACCTACGCTTAAGGAATGACAGCTTGATTGCAAAAAGAGTGGGATGTAGTATATATCCCATGTATTAAAATAATGTATAGAAACTTAATACGCCCTGATTAAAAATTGATAGATAATGTGGTTTATTATGTTAAATGTTTAATGTGTTCGTTTTTTTAAAGGAGAGTATTTAGTAATAGAATGTAAACAACTGTGAAACACATTTGTGTTAAACCGGGATTTCGAATTCTGTCCATATGCATTGAATTGAAACTACCAAAAAAATTAGGTGCATTGTAGTATACTAGTACTAGGGCGCTACGAAACGAAAATCATTTTTTTAATAAATGTAGGCCAAAAAAATTTAAAAATTAAATTTTCTAATATCTCAAATATTTTAAAATTGTAATTTTGCTTTCTGTAGCGGGGTAGATAACTATAAGTGGAACAATTCAAGATGGCAAAACAGTTTAACAAATTAAAAGTAACCCTTTAATTTGATACCTCGCAAATGCAAAACGCAAAATAGATAGGCAATACATCTGGCAATTTCATTCAATAACGCGCGACATCGCCCGACCGGATATTACGTCATAATCAGCAGGTAGATTTATGGTCAACAGATTCTTATAAAATACTAGATTTTTGATTATGGATATCTATAGATAATATGTATGCTTTGATAACATAATTAATATTAGCTACCTAAACGGTATTTATTATCGTGCGTTATAATAACAAATTTGAATATTCAAAATTGTGCTATAAAAGATCAAAATTGAATGGCTCTATATTTATACTTCTTTTTACGCGATTCTTACGTTTTTAAAAATTACGTGTAAATTGAATTAGCGTCAAAAGAACTCAAGCTACTATATCTACAGAAAAAGTGCAGATTGTTTCCAAACTAAAATTTAAGCAAAATAATGATTAAAGAATATTAAATCAAAGTGAATTAATCCTTTCATATAATTAAAATTCGTTTGTTAATGATTCACTATACCTAAACATTACGTTTCCTTGCGGAATTTGTAAATTATTTTGACAACTTTCTCTTTTGCTTGTAGAATTTGAATCTAATAGGCATTAACGAAAATTAAACTGTTAAATACTCCTACAATTTTCTTTCTTTATCTTTCAAAAATGACTTTTATGATGAACTAAAGATGAAATACTTTTATTGGTGCGCCCCTGTTTAATTTTCGTAAATGCCTTTTGTGATATACGCTCAAAATTCACACATTTGGAACTCATTTGTACAGTTCAATGATTTAACCAAATACGTCTATTTATTCATATAATACGTACATATATATATATATAGCATTTATGTATGTATGTAGAGGGTGATCTACTATAATTTACCCAATGTATATTTCCGTAAATATTTGGCCTACGAAAAAGTTTAAATTACAAAAGTTATAGCATTTTCTACGAGATGTCAGATTTTGCTACCAAAAAGAACAAATGAATATCACCAAAGGACCAAACAAAGCCAACTTAGATTTTTTAAATGGAACCCCACCTGTATATTTTTACAAATTTGTAATCGTTAGAAACTTCTGATTTAAAAATATATATAGCATTTTTATTTCTAGATAAAAACAAACAGTGAAGTGACATACATAGGAACAATTATTTCCTTTTGAAACAACTTTATATAATATACATGTATAAGAATATTACGTGCACCTGAAAATAACATAGTAGATACCTATGTATTGAAATAGAGTAAATACCCAGATGCTAACTACGGATTAAGGGATTAAAATTGTTTTTTTGACGATTCTCGAACGAACGAGCTATTATTCCTTCGTAACTAATGCATTTTTGATTGTCTATACATTTTTTTAATTAGGCGCAAAGCTAATATTTCTTGTTTACTAAATACTCCCCTTAAAATATATAAAAGTTCTGGGATATCCTCATTAACGAATTCTCCTTACATTAGCAAAATTCTGTAAATAGAGAGGTTTCCATTCAAAAGTAGTGCTTAGCTATTGTTAGTGAATGTTAACAATTCATAATTTGCCCTAAAGTTGAAGGTATGATAACTTGTTAGAATATGTTCATCTATTCGCGCCTTGGTTGTTGTTTCTTATGCGACGTAAATTAGTGTGGCGATTTCGATTAGTCGTTGTAAGTACACGTCACATTTATTATTACCACATTTGATCCTGTAGGAGCTTCATTTGTTCTGATGTTCAAGGCTATCTCCATTTTTAATTCTAAAATATGTAATGCTTCCCGTTGCATCAATGAAACTCTGATATTTTGCAATAGGAATAAATTATGGGGGTACTTTGGCTGGCCATTGTAGCACAGCGGTTGTTATGTTTACCCTTCAGATCAAATCACGCGGGTTCAACATACACGAGGTTGGTAACTTTTATCGAAGTAAAAATTTAAATATATGGATTCACCTTGGACAAGGAAATAGAATCGTGCCAATGTGATATTTGACACATAAACATCCTCTACCCGAAGTGGAAATACATCCTGGTAGTAATCGTGAAGCGACTATAACTACTATTTATAGATACATCAATCAATTATTGGCACTATCATAAAAGGGTGCCACTATACCTTTGGTAATCGTTAAAACAGCGCAAAAGGTAATTATTTCAATTTCCTCTATTTGATTATTTGGATTTATTTTGGAAGAACAACGTAGTTTAGATCTATGGTTTCAAACAGGGTGCAGTTTCTAATATGTTCGTTGAAAGTTTTGCTTTTCTTCTTGTATCAAACATATTTACGGGTACTTTTAAAGGTGATAGGTGAACTTTTGATTCTCTTATTATTTTATTAATTATGCAATAATTCCATTAACTCCGTTTGGCACCTAATAACTAGTAGGTTAGGATTTATCAGTGTTAAATTAATTATTTCTATTATTTTAGCAAGAATTTGAAGAAATCGCCTTTTCCGTCCTTCTCTTAACTTTTTCAGAATACCGCTTTATATGCTTCACAAAATGTTACTGTAAGGTATGCCGATATAAAACTGCAATCATTCTTTTCAATCCTATTTTTATGTGTCTAGAATCTTCAAGAGGGACATGCTACTGTTGCTGAATTAGTGCTAGGGCGCTAATCGTTTCATAGCCTTTTTGCCATAGTCGTTTGAATTAAATTCCTTATCGTCTATCCTGCCATAATATTTAACTATAAAATTATGTACTAAGTTCGTTTTTTCCCACTATTACGAGTACTATATTAGGATTATCATGTAGACTTTTATTGAAGGGATCAACTGACCTACAATATTTTAATATCAACATATTTTACAATTTTTTCTATTTTATTTTCGTACCAGTCATTTTCATCGGGACAATTATATTTTTAAATAAATTTCAGTGAACTGTTGTTGCGGTATTAAAGTGGCGACCACTTTGGTCAATTTGTGCAACTTTTTATTAAGTAATTGATATGACCTATGCTACCACCAGATTTATTATACAATTTTGCAATTCACCCTTCGATGCATATGTTCGTCATACTTTTGCCTCTACTCCAAAAATTGCACCTGCACATTCTTTAAATTTCATTTTTGGATAACTTTTAAAGTAATGGCTGTGCAGTAGTTTGTTTAGCCAGTTTCGCTTTCGTGCCTGAATCCGTTCTTACTGCACATGTTATGCAGCTCTTTCCAATTGACAACTAAGCTAGTTAACTTCTTTCAAAGCTTCTATTTAGCTTTAAACCCATGTTTACTTCTTCAATTGACTGTTTATTTGGTACAACCTTGTTCTTTTTCAAGCAGAAATGAAATCCGTTTGAAACACGTTCTAGTGCATCTACTAGTAATTTGACTTTGGCTCAGATTTGATTTTTAAATATTCCCGGCACTTTTGAAGTTTTAGTTGTTGTTACTATTTTGAACTTCTATGTACTTATGTTATACGCTTGAAATATTCCAAAATGTTTGTAGTTTTCATTGAATGGCATGCCTTGCATTCTAATATCACTTAAAATATTTACACATTCATTATTTCGCTGTTTTCTTTAGTGAGATTCAAAGCTGTATAGTCATGTAATCGAAAGAGCATGTCATTTCAATTCAAAACGTTTAGGCAGTTGATTAGGGGTTCAATTTTGGGTTGCTATTTTCCGCACAATTTCACGCCATCTATGTTGAACGGGCAAGAAGCCTCTGATGCTAATCGCACGTCCCAATTTCCATAAAACCAAAACCTATGATATACAGTAATGGTGAGAACGGAGGTTCTTCATTGTCAATTCAATTTTCTAGGTTTTTGTAGCATTCTGCTCTGACAATTTTACCGACCTCGATCATCGGTCAATATAGTACCCAGTTCTACAACAGTGCGGTAGTATGCAGGCTTGTTTTAATCTATTTTAAATTTTTATAATAATTTCTTCTGTAAGGATCTGGACTTTTATGCCTTTCATGTTTCGTTTATTTCCATTTGGAGATAATCTTGTATTGCATCTGCCAAAATTTTAGTCAGAAACTTTAGAGTTGTTGAAAGGCATGTAATTGACTAATTATTCGGGATTCCTCCTTTTTTTAGTATTTAGTTGGAAAAATTGTATTCCTTATTATCATACAATAATTAATTTCCCAATTATATTCTATTCATTTGTAGAGCTATTTTTCTATACGAGAAGAAGAGATGTTTTAATCATAGTACTTATTATTGTATTGGTCATGTTGCTTCAACGTATCTAGAATCAAATTGTACGCCTGTTGGAATTATCTTAAATATTTTTCCAGAATTCCACGCTTCTCTCTTTACTCAATTTAATTTTAGCAGAACTCTTCTTGGCTCGCCTGGAATATACTTTACTGTTAATTTTTTGTATTTACTATATATTTTTGTTTAAGTATCGCCAAATGATCATAGTTTGTTTGCCATTCTTATTAAATCTGCGGTGATATTTTAATTTTTTAGTTTACTTTTTTGAACCCTTCAGAATGTTGGTATCTAGCTGCAATACACTGACTTTCTTTCCCAGTGTACTTCCACTGTTTTCTTTTCGGTTGATCAATTTTTGTATCCTAATTCTATAGTTATCAGTATGGTTGCGCTATACGTGCGATGATTTGCTTCGCATAATGTACTAGTAGATTTATTTAAATCATTTAATGCTATTTATATGTTCTAGAATTTTTCTATTGAATCTTCTGTATTTTTCAAAACTTTGGGAATCTTTAAATGAGTTTATTGAAAACAAGGGTATTGCTGATATTGAATTTCTGTTTTGTGTATGGCTATTTTATTCTTGGCCTAGCCGACAATGCCTTAATTATCTTTTAAATATTATATTTTAATCACTTCACTACACCACCATTATGATTTTAATCCTTTGTACATGATTTGATTATATTTGTTTGATTTTTCATTACTCTATACTATTATCTCTTTGCTTAGTTAAAAGTCTTGTTCTGAGTTTGAGATCGCGTAGTTTTCGAAACTAGAAGACATACAATACACACCATACAAGAAATGTTATTAACGTGATTTGATTTTTCTAAGTTTATCTTTCAAATCTTTTTTACATCGACAGGTTGATGTTTTCAAAGTTGCGTTTCAATTACCCTCATTTTCAGGTAAAATATCGATAAATCCTTTTTCCAGTTATTCTTGTACGACACTTCAGTTGTTGTTTTTTATCCTTTTTAACAAATCGCATATGATATAAAGGGTTTTATTAATAAAACCTAGACAGAAAATAATAAGATGTACTAAAACGTAATTTACAAATTTTTACACCAAAAAAAATGATTTAATCAATAATGAGAAAATATGTTAGTAAGCGCTTTGTTATTATTGATAGTTAATTGAATATTATTAAATAATTGAAGTTGTTTTGAAACGATTTTTGGTTCATATTTAATAAAGTCTTCCCAATTTTTTGGTATGTTCTAACGTTTTCGATTTTCGTTCTAATACATGTATCTACTGATTAGGGTAAATATTCTTCAGGAGGTAATTCGGAAGGGATTAAAAGTGTCTAAATAACACGGAAGCGTATCTCGGTTTAAAATACTTTTCTAACAAATAAAAAAAAATTCTTAAGATCTTCTTAAAATAAATTTAAAAAATGGAAATTTACAAATCTTCTGTAAAAGAATTTAAATAAATGAACAGTTTAAATATAATGAGTATTTAATGAATATTTCATTAAACTTATATCCTTCATTTATTTAAGTTCCTTTGCCGAAGATTCGAAAATTTTCATCTTTAAGTTTACTTTAAGAAGATTTGTAAAAAAATCACATTTATTTATTAATCCTGCTTACAAATTGTGTCATCTGTTAGAAAAATATTTTAATCCAAGGTATACAACTATGTTATTTAGATATTTTTAATGCCTTCATTGTTATCCCGAAGGAAACTTAACCTAGTCATTAGATATCTCTATTAGGAAGAAAATCGAACACGTTTGAATAAACCAAAAAAACATTGTAAAATTGGGAAGACTTACAAAACTTATAAAACATTTATCGAATATTATTAATGGCGTACATAAACTTTAATAAATTTTTAACGAATATGATGGTACATTTGATAAATGTAAAATTTTCGTTCAAATCTCCTAGTGAAAAATGTTATATAAGTGTAACGTGAATATTAATACTTTTAATTAACATAAAAGCAGCTGGGAGTAAAATTAACAAACTATCGTATAAACAATATCTAAATATTAAACATAAATTTTAGAAATAGGTTTTGTGTTATAAATTGGAAGTTCTTGGTTGAGTAAAATATTGGAAAATATAAGGATAGATTATAACCACATTTATATATACGAAAAAGATATCTATAAGTTCGTGCCTACTTTAACTCGATGAAATATTTACGGAAAGCATCAAAATAATTTATATAAGTTTAAAGAAAATTACTATAAAATTATGTGACTTCTTAGGTGTGCACACATTTTGTCTGACAAAATACCCTTATCTTTCGCTATTTCTAAAACGTTTAGTTGTGAACCGATCTGTCAAATTAAAGTTTACCTTCTAAACTTTTGAACAGATTTATATCTTTTCATTTGGACAATGAATAAGAAAGTCAACCTTTGATTTAGAATAGCCTCAGTTGGAGATGGAAAACTATTAACTTTAGTATGGCTGCATTCTTCGGTCAATATAGCAAATGCCACCATCAGAAATTTTATTACAATTCAATTTAATTGCATCGCTCAGGAAACGAAACTTATATAACAAAATCTTTATTGTCTGGTATTACTATATACTAAGTATGCTATGCAACATTATTGTGTTAAATTTCATACATTTGTCATTTAACTGTTAAGAAGCGTTGATTTTATTTCACTGAATTTAAGAATCAAGTCCAGATTTTATTTTAATATTTGTTGGGTATTTCTCAAACATCATTTAAAATAAATTGAATTATTATTTTAATTTATTAAAACGCACAGCCTTGATAAATTAAAGTTACCGACAGTAAAAAAGGCTGTAGCTAAATGAACTGTAATTAAAACTTTTTAACTGAGTAATTTGGTACAATTGCTAAAATCACATATTCAATTAATCAATTTTACTAAGATTTTTCAAATTATGTCACAAACCATTAACGCTGTCAATCGAGCTTTCAAATAAGATCAATGAAACAATTTGGGTTGTCTGATTGACACAAATGTTAGTACCGCTATAATTACAACTCATAAGCGAACCATTAACTTGATTATTAGCTTTACCAATTTATATAATTGGAAATTTAAAATCAATTTACTTACAATTAATAAATAAATATTTCTTTTTGTAGGCCTACGGAAAATACTAAGGTGAATATGCTTACGAGAAAGGAAATAAAAACCACACGTTCAAGAAAATTGAAAAAAATTCGCACCAATAATATAATGCAATAAATTTTTGTTAATATGATAAAAATGTATAGAGTATTTTAAAAAAAACCTAAACGACCTGAAAACTTCATATTTTACCGTTTACCGTAAATTATGGCTGACACTGTATGAACTTAATGAAAACTGGAGAATTACAGAAATGCAGTTTCAAATTTTTTCTAAAAATCTGTATTTATGTAATTCTGTAATATAAAACTTTTTAATTTCATAAGAATTTGCCAGCTGTAATTTATGGATCGGGGAAAAATTCGCGGTTTTTTACATTTTTTCGAAAACTAATCAAATTTTTATAAATCTTACAAGAAATACACTTCGCTATATTATATACCAGGTGGAATCTTTCCATATTTTTCTATACAAATTTTCTTGGGTATGTCTCTTTCCTATTTACTGGCTAAAATTACTTTTCTCAAAAGCATTTAAAGATACTCACATGATACAAAAATATCTTAATCATTAACGAGGGTAATTCAAGTGATACTCTTCCTAGTTATAAATAAATGAACAAATGTTAAACTTTATTACCAAATACTTTCTTATTTATCGTGGTGTAATTGTGTAATTTTGCGTAATTTTAGTTGAGCTTTAAGTTCGAATATCAAAACATGCCAAAATCCCTAATCAAGAAGACCAGTAGTTATCTATCAGTGAGTGTTTGTAATCTATGAAATAAACAACCTTTGCTCCAAACAATTTAAATGTGCAGGCTCAATTGCCTTAAAAAAAGACCGCTAGTTTTTTTCTGCTATAATTTCAAAACTTGGGTACATTAATGGGAACCCGATGTGCAACTAAAGTTCATACAAACTATAATTACAAAACACTCATTTAATTATTACCATGAAGCAGCATTCTAGAAAATAGGATAAAGTTTCACTTGTTTAATTAATAACCAATTATAAATTAGATTTAAGTCAGTATTCAACCAGTACAGACCTACGAGAATATATCAAGTAACTCCCGGAAACGTTTCTTTACCACGCCACTGGATACAAAACGCAAAATAGAACTTATAAAATCTGAAACCGACAATATTAATATTGTAAAAATCATACGGTTTTTCACAAACAGTGTTGTTAAAGAAATGACTTATGTAACCTCGTTATACAAGTATGGGAGATTTTAAAGTTAAGGTGCGTGCTGTTGCGAAATTTTTAACAAAACTTGAGCAGACATCAATAGGCGTTATTCTAAATTTGAAGAAAGTTTACGAGGAAAATACGCCGAGAAATAACACCGTCAACGTCTGAACAAAACGTTTTAAAGGGGATCAAGAGTGGGTTAAAGAAGATGAACGTAGTGGAAAGCCTTCATCTTCGATTATAGAAGCAAATGTAGCTGCAGTTTACGAAATTATCGAAGCAAATCGCAGTGTGTTACTGCATGCAACAGCCACACAATTAGTCATTTCTTATGTGACTGAATATTTAGGGTTGAGGAAACTTTCTGCTTGTTGGGTACCAACTTTATTTCACGTGTAGTGTAATGAAGTGATAGTGTGGGTATACCTGTATGACCCAGAAAGTAAAATGCACTCAAAACAATGGTTACCAAGAGAATCAAGCGCACCAATTAAATTTTGTGATGACAGATCCTGCAATAAGGTCATAGCAAGTGTGTTTTGTGATAATGATGGTTTAATTTTATATAACTTCTTAGAAGGCAAGCGAACTGCCACCGGAGCCTACTACGCAGATGTTTTGTAAAAACTGCACGAAGCGCTTATGAAAGCACGACACTGAATATCGTGTTCTTACTCATTTAGCAATATGTAGCTAAAACTTCCATTACTTCAAATGATTGTTTTTATATCGTATCTAGAGCGAGAATTTTCGCGCAAAATATTTTGGGATAGATATGATTCCGTATTTAACAATCGAATAAGAATACTTATATTATATAGCAGGAGCAGAAAATATTTATAGCGAGTTCGACTTGCTGAACTCCACGAGTGTGGTCCATATTAGCTGCCTGCTATTCATAAGAAATCTTATAAAAACTAGGAAAACAACAAAATATTGTACTTTTCTTTATAAAAGGAAAACTATTGATGTGCATTGCACTAGTGTATTGCAGCAACTCGAACTCGCTATTATATTCGGTACAAGTGCGCTGTCAACCCATATTTCAGGCTCGAGATCACTTTTTTTAGAATGACACGTTAGCGAAGTTCTGTAATGCAGACCGAGGGCCTTAAATGTGACAGTACACAGGTACTGAACAACATTTCTTGTGTTCGTTTAAACCTATTCTGAAAAAATACTAATTTAGTGTAACTTTTAAGGTCAATTGTGACAGTTTTCAAAGTAGGCATATAAAAGGAAAGTTCATATATTTAATTATATACCACATTTCTAGTTATGTATTTTAAAAAACGATGTAGACAATAGTTTTTCCCATGGCTATATACGAAAGTTATTGTTTCCAAACAATTGGGTAGCCCGGATATCAATATTGCATAGCTTGCGTTATAATAACGCACGTGTGTTATGAATTTTTACAATTTTACTGAAAAATTACGGGTGACTTTTTTGTTTAAAAGCTGCCAGATATTTTGTTATACTTGAAAGCAGCTTAATTATTGTAATTAAAAAGTAATAGTAATTTGTGATTGTGTGAAAAATAGCGTAAATAGTTGGAAAGTGACATACATCCTACTTGGTGGTTATCGCACTCGGCTAACGCATGGTGCGACAATTTGCACGCCATTTGGTAAACGTTAATTTCCAAACTCGTTATGTAAAATAATATTTTATAATCGTCTTTAAAAATACATTACCAGAAAATTGGTATACAATTAAATAAACTTTCTGTTTGTATACCTAATTAGTCAACTGTTATAATTAACTTCATACTGTTCGAAATATTTTTAAACGAACCAAAACATTTTCGATAATCGTACGCTGTCAGGTGCTAAAACTGCTTTATAGAATTCGGCTGAAGCCTCGTTCTGTAAAAATGTATCTCGGGCCTGAAATAGGTGATAGCACACTTGTGTCGAAAATAATTGTTTTTTAATTTGAAGTTAAACAAGCGTTTCTCTGTTAACGAAGAGTAGTCTCTAAAAATTTTTCAATATCAGTATAAGAATACAATAGTTTTAACTTAAAAAAGCTTATATTGCCATAAAAATTAAATAACCGAAGCTCTGCCGTAAATAACTTCTATACTTACATAGAATGCGACGGTTGCCTTTAACTAAATTGTACCCAAAAGATTAAGAAAACCAATTAGCTTACCTCTTTATATCTTTTGAATACCGTCAATAAGCTTATGTTACGTCGTTAGTTATTCCGACTTAATAGAATGATTTAGATTAATTGAAACTTGAGGTGTTTTAACATTAATTTATATTATTCAGTTAAAGTCTAAGTAAACACAAAAATATCAGGCAAAATTACCCAGCTAATACTAATTTTAGCTTCAAAATTGCTCTATAATTTTATATTAAATAAATTATTTCCTTTTAAATTATATTTTTAATTCCTATCATAAATTTCTTATTTTGTATTTGTATTTCAAATTAAATAAACCTTTATATCAAACTAGTTTTGTTTGTAATTTGGAAAATTTATATTTGTAAACGCTGTGCAATCAAAATCCTATTTTTAATATAAAAATGTTATATTATATAACAATTTAACTCACATAAGTAATTTATTGTAGATAATTTTTCATTTTGTTAACTGCGTTGTTCCAATATACATTTGTTTTATCTTGAAGAAGCAACAATAAAGTTGGGAAATATTGATTTTATGTATAGAGAATGTTATTTAAATTAACCAATTATTTAGACATTATAATCATTATATTTATACAGGGTGTCATCGAAAATAGGCTTCCGCATATTGAATCTTTCTTTTTAATCCTATAAGGTTGGGGTTCTCACGATTGATAATACTCATAAATTGGAACTTCTTCACCTAATTACATTTTTTATACGACTGAACCGGGAATACACACAATGTTATTTTTTAACAGAACTTCCTACATATTTTGCATATTTGGATTTAGGAGGTCAGTTCGAGTTCAAATTACCCATAATTTGCATTTTTATACTATGCTCGTACAGAAAATAAAATAAAATTTAATTTTTTTGGGGGAGCAATTTATAAAAATACAAATAAGCGGTAATTTGAACTCAGACCGGTTGCCTAAATCCAAAGTTTAGAAACTTCGAATTAATTAAAATTCGAATTAACGAATTTTTTAAAATTCTAAAGGATAGACCATATTATCTATCTTTAAATCGATTAAACCACCCTGTACTTGTACTAAAGTTGTAAATTTTTAAAATTTTCGAAAATTGGTTAACCTTGTTGCGTAAAACGAGTCCACTAACAAGAATATCATTGTCACGGGCTTACTTCAACCATGTTAAGGTACATTCTCCGGATTTTCCAAAACGAGGACCATGTAAACGTTTTCGTGAAACACCAAACTGATTAGAACTCCACGTCTTTAAAACGTTTTCTTTATATTTTAAAATTGTATTTAGTTTTTTCGGGAGTAACCCGATATCTTTGATAACACAATATTTTCTGACACCATTTTTAACGAGTTTAATTGCACCCAGTGTATCTTCAAAATTCAATGTCTCATATGCACCACGTTTTCTACTCATTGTAAGTCACTGATAAGAAAAAAATTATTTAAATGTGCGCATTTACATAAAAATACATTAAGAGCCCATTAGGGTTTCAACATATAAATTGATAATCTTTATAGCAGCACGAAAGAATCCTTGTTCCCTTGAAGTTGTAAAAGATATTAATTTCCCTGAATTAGCTGGTTTGCTCCGGCCACCACAGTGGAGATTGCGGGGTACTACATTTGGGATGAAATCAATTAAGCTATAATTCAGGGATTATATGTAGGTGTCAAGAATTCGGGAAAAATCTTAAATAAAGGCGCCACTTTGTTTTTAACGATAAGTAAAATGAAAGGGTCAAGAGGTCTGTTGTTATAGAAACCAGGTAAACAAATAACCCGATCTCAGAACCTTCAGATCGAGAATTGTATTAGTATGTACTTACTATATGGTGATTTTCTGGACCATCGCTGGGCTCGTTCTTCGATTAGATTAAATTTGGACAACTTACGACAAGCAGTTGAAGTTGGCCCTTTCTACAATTCGCTCTTGGCGGAAATGGACCAAACTTCTACCAAGTTTGAAACTGCTGGGGGAAGACGAGAGGGGTTAACTTTTATTTTTAGACTTGCAAAACTTCTCACGGGAATTGCTGAAGTAATATTTTTAAGAAAAATGCCCCTAGGTTGTTGTTAAAATGGAGTTGTACAATTTACAAATGTATGGTTGTAATTTTTCCATGAAAATTGTAGTGGTAATTCCCCGAATAGATTTACTATTATTGCACGGGTGTATGTACCGGGTGTTTCAAAATAAATGACAAATGTTGCAAGAATTTCGGACGCGCTTACAACTTTTCCATTTAAAAGTGAAAGTTAGGACCTGAAAAGAAACTAATTCAATCACTATATATATTTATGCATCTATACAGTGCAAATTCCTGCTATGAAACGCACCAGTTAAAATGATATTTGCGTATATGAAGTGAAAACCTTTGAACACGTTAGGCTTATATTTAGATGTGCATCTTTCTAGCAATTTTTGTTAGTTTGTACCACCCACTCTTATCCGCCATGATGTAATCCCCTTTTTTTTCTAAATGGCAATTCTTAATTTTTATTACTGATTATGATTTTCCGTAACATTCTGTATATGAAGATATATGAGCTTGCATGTTCACTTGGATGATTTAAAAGATTTGGATGATTATAGTCTGTAAAATCGAAATTGAAGAATAAAGTGGATGCTAAATAGTTGTAGTTGTAGATAAGCTTTGTTTTCAGTAAGTTACAATATGCTAATTGTATTAGGACTAATTTTGTATCACAGGTGTTTACTATTTCACCGAAAAACACACAATTTGATCTGAGCCAACAACAACTTTCCCTTACGTAGTAGAGGTGTCGAAAAATATCTACAAATAATTAAAATAATCTATTTATACTCCTACTATATAATATAAGTATTCTTATACAGTTTTCAAATACTGAATCATTCTATTCCAAAATATCGCGCAGGAATATTCTCGCTCCAGATACGATATAAAAGCAAGTGATGATATCTAATGCTACTACAGAATATTTAATAAAATATTATTACATTTACAAATTAATGACAACTCCAATAAATAATATAATAATTATTATTCTATTCAATTATAAAAAATGAAAAATGATTTTGATATAGGAAATTGGGATACCATGGATATTAATAAAACGTGTATACCTCATGTTAGCTAATACACACAGTTAACTTTGGAAATTAAGCTTTCATTATATGTCGTGATTTAAGATCATTGTTATTAAAGTTTTAACTGTTTGTTGAAAATTATACCGTCAAAAATTTTGAACAAAATTAATGTGTAGTTGCAGAAAGCACAGTCATCACTTCATGTGGAATTGCATATTCCGCGCGCGTGGACACCCCACAGTCGCCTAGTGCTTGCATGACGAACTTATACTTGCGCGGAATATGCCTTATTTCACATTTGTTGCAGAATATACAGTAAAATTTGTGGAAAGGACCACTTCTACAAGGCGACCACTCCAAAAAACGACCGCTCTTTTCAAAAAATGGTTGGTTTATATTAACTTTAAATGCAATAATACTCGTCTAAAGGGAAAATCCATTAACGCGACCTCGACCACGATTTTGAAAAAACGGGGCGAGTTAAAAAGAAAATGGTTCGAGAATGCGAATTACAACAGTAAACGCGACTCCTTTCAAAAATAAAAGATATCAACTACATAATGTTACGTTGGTTTGAAAATCCTATTAGTGGACCAGTAGTGCAAGAGAAAATACGCAATTTCGCAAATGCGTTGAAAATTGAAGCTTTTACAGGCAGCAATGGATGGATTAGGAGATTTTGTTTACGCAAGTTTTTGTAAATTTTAACCTCCACATTCTTTTATTTAATTTGAATAATAATTCCTTTAAGGTGACCACTCCAGTAAAGGACCATTTTTCAGTGGTGCCGGCGGTGATCTGCTTAGTGGAGTTTTACTCTACTTTATTTTAAGAATAATAACTGCATGTATATCCACCCAAATTACTTGATACGCAAAATGCTGCTGAACTCGCTTCAAATAATTTTTCAGAGAAACCGATTGATTCGCATAAAACTGCATCATAGGTGTAAGAAACGTGGAAAATTTTTAAAAAATTGCTTTAGCAGTTTTCGGAAAAATTGCGAAAAACCAAAATGTGACAAGAGGAATGTGACACTACCGATTATACAATTTGAATTAAAATACTGCATTTGCGTGTCCGAATGACAAAAATCTTAGATATAAATGTTTTGTTTATCTACTACTTTCCGTTTTCGGGGTATCCTATTCACACATACACACACATGCGCTTATACACAGAAATACATAAACATAAACACACACACAGGCGAATTTCTAGAAACTTGATTTTTTGATTTATGAGGCTCTAATACGTATATTTCGCCTAAAATTTCGATTTTGAAAATTGTGGACTAAACCAACACGTTCTCTTTCACCTATATATATATATACTGGGTGTCCCATTTATCTTGAGACAACGAAATAGTTTAAAAAGTAAGGGTTGTACGAAAAAATGTCCCAAATAAAATTTGTACA
>JAHWXV010249203.1:0-11663 GCA_024586415.1 Phrixothrix hirtus | reverse complement strand
TCACATGCCGATTTTCTTGAATCATATTGCGCACAGTATCGATGTTTTTTTGAATCACAGCCGATTTTGGTCGACCTTCACGAGATTCATCACTGACGGATGGACGACCACGACGAAATTCTGCTAACCAATTGTAAGCAGACTTTTCTGGTGATGCTTCATTTCTAAAAGTTAAACGAAGCGTTTCTAAGCATTGTTGCTGAGTTAGGCCTTTATGAAAATCGTATAAAGTCATCCAACGCAAACCTTCACGAGTAATTTCAATTTTTTCACAAAATTACTTTTTTAAACGCGCACTGTAAACAAACTACTCTGTCAATTTCTAAGTCGCCACGGATTTTGCAATAGAGAATGTCAAATTTTACGAATATGGCAATAGCTTATTACACTAGCGACATCTAGTGGTCATTTGTAATAACATAAAAGGCAACCCTCGTATGTATATATATATAAATACTTGGGTATCGGCTGAATATTGTATATACATATTACATTTTTGTGTATGGTTATATACTTCGACGGGACAAAAGGAAGAAATAAATTAAATTATTGACGTATACTCGTAAATGTAATATTATTTATACAGTATCTATAATCTTTAAATAGTATAACCTTTAAAACAGACATAAAACGGTAAGGAAACTAGAACGCTTACTATTATAGATTAATAACAAAATACGAACTCAAAAATGTATTTAGAAGATGCTAGTTGCAAATATTAAATAACATAAAATATCAACTGCTTAAAAAATTAGTGTCTGATTTAAAATTTATAATTTTGATGATTTTTTAATATAAAACATTTCTGAAAACAACCTTTCGTTATAATTATCTGAATAATGAAAAATTGCAGTAGTAGCAAAACCAGTTCTGTGATTTAAGTCGTTAGAATGAATTTCCTGTCCACACCTTCTCTTATTTAGCTTACAATCACTTTTATGTAATGCAAATCTAGTCTTAAGCCAAGATGAAGTTTGCTCAATATAACTGAGTTCGCAACACATACTATTAGTTTTATAAATAACATTCGATTTAAATGAAGCAGGAATGCAATCCTTTAAATTAGAAAATACGTTGTTAATCATGTTATAATAATAAACAATTATTAAATTGTTAATACCGCTAAAAACCTTTTAATTTTGTAGCTAATTTGAGGAACATAATTTTCTAAAAATTAAATCTTTTTATTAGTAACTACATTTGCAATATGATTGCATTTATCAAAAGTTATACAATAAAAAACTTTTAGGGTATTCGTTATTAACTAAAATTTTAAATAACTTATGAAAATTATGATTAATTAGTGTAGAATGAACGATTTTTTCAATTCTATTTGTTAAACCTAAAACAATGTTTCTTTTAATATGTAATGGATGGTTAGAAAAATAGTTAATGTATCTAACCAAACTAGTAGGTATAATATACCGGTCAATAATTATCCGATTGCTATTATTTCTAATTAACTTAGTATCCAAAAAAGGAATACTTCTGTTATACTCAAATGCTACAGTAAATTTAATATTACTATCATAAGAACTAAAAATACTAACAATATGGTCAATTTTATCTGCAGGGCCAGAATAAATTAAATCGTCAATAAATTTCTGAATAACAGATAATTTAAAATTCATTTTAGATAAACTAACTGAAAGCAAATCGTCAAGAATAATTTATGCTAAAATTGGGCTTAAAGATGATTCCATTGGAATACCAAATATTTGGAAATAAAATTTCCCATTATATAGAACATAGCTATTTTCAAAAATAAATTTAATCAATTTAATAAATACTTTTTAATTAATGTTGCACTGAAGTTTAATGAAACTTCAATTCCTTTTAATAATTTTTAAAACCAATTCTAAAGGTATATTAGTAAATAACGAAACGTCATCTAATGAAAAAGGAACATGATCACAAGGCAATTGAGAGAGAATGAAAGAGCATAAAGTAATATAATAGCTTTTGTTTTTGTATTCATAATTAACGACCTTGAAAATCATGGCGTACTGAATGCCTGCTATATTAAACACAATTCAAGATTATTGTTCTCCATATCTGATTTCAAATTTTGTTTCTTTATTTTGACCTCTGATTTGTATTCATCATAGAACCCGCTAAGCTTAGATGTTTAGAAAGTCACATAACCATTCAAGGTTCAAAAATTCTGTTTGGGTCTTCAACCTTTACATGCGCATTGCTAATCGTTTATAATCCATTTGTCGATATTTTTCCAACATTTTCCGTCAGTGCATATCCGTTTTTCGTCTTTACAATTGGAACAATCATTTTAATCAATTAACCAAAACAATACTCGAATTTATTATTTAAATCTCATTATTATATAAATTATTCTAAATGTTATAAAAATTATTAAAGTTTTAATTTTAATTAAACAAATTATTTCAAACTTTGCATCTATGTTAATTCACAATTATTATGGTAAGTTTATTTATGTAAATTTTAATCTTAATCTAATGCATTTCGTTCTTTTCCTTAAATTTTAATAAGATTTCTGTAAAAGTTTTTGTATATCCTGATTATGGGATTAGCATTTATCTGGAAACACCGTATTATCAATAAAAATACTAAATAGAATAATTTACATTTTTGTCGTACATTAAGAATTAAAAGCTTTGAGAAAATGATCAACTACATCTTTGGAGAAGATATTGAGGACATTCTGCGTGATGATGGTGTTGACGATGTTAAATAGAACATCATGCGTGGTGATAGTGAGCGATCGAATAATCGATTGTCATATTCATACGGTAACAAAAATATTATTGATATTATTGATAAGCAAATGGCTATTCAGTTATGTTAAATTGAAAAGGCCTTGAAACTATTTGTAATCGTTTTAAATGGGTAAAGCAAATAAATCAGTTGCATATATGGCAGAAACGACTATAGGAAGTAGGAACAAGAAATCAAAGTTCATCAATGAATTTGTCTAGACAAATTTCAACGAAGTAATTAACATGATACTGGTTAATTGAATCCTAATGTTTAGTAGAAACACAAGATTTTGATTCATTCGTGATTCGGTAACTATGAAAAAAGATTTGATATAATTTCACCAAAAATAAAATTTATTACGAAATCATAACAAAAAAAAAAATTCAATATACAACAAACATGTGCAGCGTTCGTTACAGAGGTAAAGTCGCATGGTTGCCTACGACCTGCAAAATGCTTTTAATTTAGATCAAAGTGGTATAAATTTGGAACACCATTCAGGTAGTTGTATTATAAAGGTTCAAAATGCATTAATGCACTTGTGCAACCGTTGTCAGCTACAACACGTAACTGCATAATCAAACTTGCTATTTCTGCTGATGGCGAGTGCTTACACTACCGTTTCTAGTGTTAAAGGAAGCTGCACGTATATTAGGCTCAAGAGTAAAGTAATCGCTGTTTAAAGCAAAAAAGTTGTATGTTTCAGCATCTAAAACTGGGAAACTAATAAACGAATACTTTTTAAACATTGATTTCAAAATATATATTTGGCTAAATGAATTAAAACTTCACTTGCTGCTAGATTCTTTGAGTAGTCAAATCTACCCTAGTCGAAATTTTATGTTAGCAAATTATTTAAAATAAATATTTAAATGTTGACAACATTAAACTATGAACAGTGTCAATATTGACTAATATATCAATATAGCCCTGATATTGGGCTTTATCTAAATAATCGTACAATATCGAAGCAACGGTGAATTTGTATTATATTATAATAAAACGATATAGAAATAGACAACTAAAATGTTTCAATTCTAAATAAAATAATGTGACATGAAAATATAATTAAAAATAAAAATGAGTATTTTATAGAGTGTTAACATTTATAATAAATATTGTTCATAAGTTGTCTGTTGTAAGTTGGTTGGCAGCTTAGGAATATCCTCTTCATCTATCCTAGGACCATTTTTCTTTTTTGTTCTGGCTTCTATCCAATTACCAGCTGTAGCTGAAATTAAAATATTAAACTAATATCGAGTTTTGCACTACACGTTCAATTTTAATTTGAAAAAAAATCTAAACAACGGTGGATGTGTATTAATAACTTTTATGGTTTTAACGTGAAAAATGCATCTTTCAGAAGGAAGTTATCAAAATTAGCACACCGCTGTTATTTCGGCTTTCAAAAGAGCTTTACTACATAAGGACAAATCCGAATGGTATTTGAGTAAAACTTTTAACAAACAATTAATAGCAGTATTATTAATTTGTTTAGTTATGGCCCAATGCTTCAATTCACTTTTAATATTGGAACTGAAACTTTCAGTAAATAAAGAGTTATCATCTAAATGAATATTCTTAACATTACAATTTGGATCATTTGTAGAACTATCATTAATTTTAAAAGCATTGAAACTACTATTTAGGCATTTATTGCCATTTGACATACATGTATTGTTTTCAAAGCTATTTGTTTGTAATGGACTACTACTCTTATTTGCATTAAACTGTAGCCAGAACATTTCAGTTCGCCTTTTAATTCTCATCCTCTTCACTGAAGGTTCTAAATCCATTTCAATACAATTACAAATTCCTGCATAATGACAAATAAATTTTTAATTAGTAATATGTAATTCAAATTACTTACCAGCGTTAATTTTGCAACTCGTGTCACTCTTATTAAATACATGTGCAGTCACCAATAAGAAGTACAACAATAACGTGCGCAATATTCACACATTTTGCCTGCTATTTTTTCTTTAATCCCTTTAGTTATTTGTGGGACTTTAGTTGGTGAATTTTGCAATTGCTTAGGATGTCATTTACTATTCAAGGTTACACCGCACTGATTGTGAGATATTTTAAACGTAAATTGTGGATATGAAATTATTGTACAAAAATAAAAACAACTTAAAAAGCAGTATTTAATGATAACAATTTAAACAAAAATAATATTTGAAATCTTAGTGCACATATTTTAATAAATGTTATTTTTCACTATACTTACACTACAAGAACCACTATCAGAATAATTTTTCGTATTTGCATTCTTTCAGACTTCGTTAGATGTCAATCTTGTATCAAAATTATTTAGCTATGTACGTATATGTATCTATATATGTATGTTATACTTATTGTACGTTGTAATACTCGTATAGCAATAGAATATAATAATGTCAGTAATTTAAATTTTTAGTGCATATGCACTAACAATATTCATTTGTAAAAGGGGCTAACAAAACTAGCCTGCCATTTTGATAAAGTAAAACGGTTCTTGGTTAAATTAATTCAGATGCGAAATAACAATTTGTTCCCTTACAGAATAATTTAAAATAAATATAAAGCTTCGATATTCTTTAAATATTACCTAAATATTTAAAATCTATATAAATTTCCAATCACAAACGAATATAACGGCAATATTCACAGTACACTTAAAATAAATAAAAATCCTAAATATTTCCCGGATATTACTTATATACTGATAATTAATGTACATTTTCAACAAAAATCTAGTATTAATACAATATTGGCAGAATATTTAAAACAAATATAACTATCCAATATTGGTTACATATTGCATGTACATACGATTTTATAATTGAAAATTTACATGCCACTAATACTATATTAACGTTGGATCAATATTTAAATACCTAATTAATACTTACATATGTCCTCAACATAAAATTTCTACTAGGGTACCCCTATGTAGAATTTCATAGCTGCAGGTAATGAAGTTAGATTGCTAAATATCCCTCCTAAAGCTATAGGGTATTTGCAACCCCTCGATGTTTATGGATATTGTTTTTGGAAAAATTCTGTATTGACGTTATCAAATTTAATTATGGTATTGAATAGTGAAATTAATCTCAATTAAAGAAATAGCATTATAAAAATGCAGTCATTGACGCACAATAAACTGCATCGCCGCGCTTTAGAGGAACTTTTAAATATACTTAGTATAAAATAATGTATATAGATTAACGGCTTGCACAGTTTATTAATCCGGTGGGATATGCATGTTTTAAAACGGATATTGCTACGACTCTACAGTGTAGTGGGTTAGTGAAGTAAAAATCCCTTCGTTTAAAGTGCTTCTTTAAAGACTTGAACTATTATGAAAACTACAGCGCTTAAGATGTACCTTCATAAGCAAGGATATCTGTTTATATTAGGAGCTTTTCTTATTCTAACAAGCAACTAGTAAATCACCCTACCTTATATAGCATAATAATAATAATTTACAGAACACATTTACGAATATTTCCATTGAACTCCATACTAATTCATCATAAAAATTTGCAACGTCTTTTGTTTATTTTATCTTCCCTGAAAGCCTCACAGGTGCCACTATAAATCCTTATTACCACTGGTAATTAAAGGGCGATTACGGTTTATAGATTTCAGTTTAACTATTGAAAATTTTACTCAATTACAAGTGTGTATTGAAGTTTAAGTAATAAAAGTATACCATTGACCTTTACCGTTAGAATATATAGGTATATTTGTTAAACAATCCAGTTCAGTATATTTTATTATCATAAAACCTGCGGCTTACAAAAACGCCGTTTATTTTTGTACAATCTTTATATCTAGGAGTACAAGATTCATCAGAAACACGTAACAAAGATCTTTTAACGTACTTTTTGAATCTGCAATCAGATGACATATATATTTTAGTGTAATTAGCCCAAGACTTACCTTCTTCTTACTAGTTCTTTGGTCGAACTACAATTTTAATCGATCAAGAGACTATATGAATTCAATTGTTAAAATTAGTTAAATTATTTATGTGGTAAAGGTGCTGAACTTCTTTATTTATGTTCCTTTCATATGTCCAAGGCCTCAACGTAAACTGTTTCTTCATTAATACTATTGGTAACCCTTATGTGACGGCACTTGGTACCTCGTTGATAAATTGTCCAGCCACATCCACATAATTAGACCAATCTGTGTATCGCTTATCATGTAGCAGTATCCTAAGATATTTCACAACCTCTTGTTTATAACTTTCACTAGGGTTTCCCTGAGGATGTCTGATATTACAATATGCTATAACTACGCCTTGTTGCACTCCGTAGTCTTTGAATCTGTCATTTACAATGTAAATGGCGTTATCAGCCTATATTTTCTTTGGTCTTCCTATTTCATCTAAATATCTATTGCTTGAAAAGCATTTCCCTATTCAAAAACTGTCTCACAAACTAATATCTTTATTCAACGTATTAAAAAAGGGCACCAGTTTGAAATGGACATCGGAAAAGGAAAATGCTTTTCAAGCAATAAAAGCAGAATTTTATCAAAATTTAACTATTTATCATCCTAATTTTAAGGACCCATTCGTGCTAAGAACGAATGCACCTGACCAGACAATAGGAGCTGAGTTGTACCAAATACAAGGGGGTTGTTGAGGTAACAATAAGCTTTGATACCATAGTGTTGAGTTGAACTACCCAGTTATCGAGAAGTAAATGGCTGCTATCATGTATGCAATAACTAAGTTCAGATATTACTTAATTGGCAATAAATTTGCTATTGAAACGGATCATCAAGCATTAACGATCATAATGAGTACAAGATGTAGCAACAATAGGATTTACGATGGACCTTAGTGTTGCAAGAATATGATTTTGCTATTTATCATATCAAAGGTAAAGACAACTTCACTGCTGATTACCTATCCAAGAATAAGCTAAAAATGATGGCAAAGCTTGACGATGTTATAATTAATTTAAATTTGTTACAATTAGAAGAAGGAATATTTTCAATTTAATATGTCTTAGAACAACAATAAAGCCAAAATTAATGGAACTAAGAAGAATTGTCATAAATAAAACTACCCACAAAGGATATTCACAAGAAGATAGCATAATAGTCAAGGCGATCAAGGATAAGGAACTTTATACCACCACAAGGAATCACATAAAGGAAATGGCGCAACGTTTTCACATTAAATATGGATACATAGGACTAGGGAAGTTGTGGCCCATTATAAGAGAAAACTACTACGCGAAGAAAGACATAGCCGCAATTAATGAAACTGTACGCTGATGAATAGTGTAGAGAGTATCGTAGTAGTCAATCCTCTAGATATGTTAGCAATTGACTATGTGTGTAACTTAGTGGTGAGTAGACGAAACAAGAACATATTGTTTGTGGTAGATACTTTCACCAAGTACGAAAAATTATACCCTACCCGGAAATGTACCACAGAAGCTGCCACCGGCCGCCTCAATAGATATTTAGATGAAATAGGAAGACCAAGAAAATACTGACTGATAACGCTACTTACTTTGTCAATGACTGAATCAAAGACTATGGAGTGCAACAGGGTATAGTTATAACATATTGTAGTATCAGACATTCTCGGGGCAATTCAAGTGAAAGATATATACAGGAAGTTGTGAAATATCTAAGGATACTGCTACACGATAAGCAACGCACAGATTGGCCTAAATATGTGAGTGCGGTTGGATAGTTTATCAACGAGGTACCAAGTACCGTCACATAAGAGTCGTCAATAGTATTAATGAAGAAACAGTTTGCGTGGAGACCCTAGACATATGAAAGGAACATAGATCAAGGGGTTCAGCACCTTTACCACATAAATAATTTAACTATTTTTAACAATTGAATTCATATAGTCTCTTGATCGATTGAAATTGTAGTACGACCGAAGAATTAATAAGAAGGAGTTAAGTCTTGAGCATATTACACTACATATTTTATGCCGAACCAACGTGGTGCTCCCTTCTAAGTATGGACTTATTTTATAATTTCATGAACATTTTTTTAAGTAGTCCATGTATTAGACCTGATATAGCAAAATACAATAATTAATCTTAGAAACAGAATTAGTAGGTTAAGCAAAGCAATTAACAATTATTGCATTAATTTCTTTTAAACAAAATAATTAAGAGACAAACTAGGAATCAGCATACTTTGGTTCAAGGGTAGAACAAAACGTGAGCGAAAGTGGTAGTAGAACAGAGGCTAGCTTCGCTATGGATATTGGAAGTAAAGGAGATGCAACATAGGAAACGTCGCATCAGAGTAGAGATGACAAATTATTACGATAAATGATGCAAATATTGCAACATAATAAAGAAAAAATAGGGGAAGAAAAAAGAGGAAAGAAAAAAGAAGAAGAAAGACGAAAATCTGAACAAATAAAAGAATATGAAGCACAAAGGGTAGTAAATGAAGCAAGATCAATTGCACGATTAATGCAGCATACCGAAGAAGCACTGAAGGAACATTAGAATGAAATAAGGATAACCGGGAGGCAATTCAGGAAAGTGTAAAGAATCTAAGTGAAATGTATGAGCAAATGGAGATAAAAATTACGCAGATGATGGAACAAACTGAACTAAAACTAGAATATCTAACAAAGAGGATACAGAAAGTAGAAGAGACGAGTGACTTAAATAAACAAGAAATCAAAAGCAACGGGCAAAAATATTCATTCCTAATCGTAGATGAAGTGAAGGATGAAACGAATGAAGAGATAAAAATATTCCATCGACAATTATAAGATGATGTCAATATAAAATTGGCGAGAAATGAAAGTAGAATGCAAAACAGGAACAAGAGACTGAATTAAAGAAATGTAATAAAGAAAACCCAGAACGTATGGTTGTGAATACTCTCCAGTTAATTACTGCAGAAAAGTATCGACAATTGGAGGGACTCGTCGCAGAAAAAAGATCAGAAACTAAAACGTAACAAGAAAAAGTTCTAAATCTTACCATATCCGTAACCAAAATACGAAATAAAACACAGCTGGAACAAAAAGATTAAAGAATTAACTCTGGTCAAACAATTGTTTTAAGACCTACTGCTGATGTCAGTGTTCCAAAATTTTATAAAGAGCGGAGACAACAACCATGTATTTTTCTAAAATATTAGGAAAACTATTTACAACAACAGAAGATGATCATGGGAACTCTATATTACCAAAACCTAGAAAAACAGAGAATTAAAAATGCAATACGTAATAGTGCCGAGACTTGTAGAAGATAGATGTGCAGATTACAATGATTTTGAACAATACTTTTTGAAGACACAGGGTAAGAGCGAACTAGACCTAACGGAAGGAAACTTTAATCCAGCATCAGAGGGGAAGAGAGAGAATTATGCGTTGAAGAAGTATCAAACGTATGTACAACTGGAACCTAAAATGGAAGAACGACTGATAGTACACAGTTGGCCAGGCATCTTGGTACCAAAGTAATGTGCAAGGTCGTCACAGAAGAAATACTTGTCTTTGAAAAGCTAGTACATCTATTGAGGAAATATAATCTCTGTGAGCTTTTAAAGAAACAACTAGTTAGAACGTATCCAGACAGACATAATGACCAAGGCAGTATAGCTTCAGATAATAACTACAACTACAGACCAGAAAGATCTCAAACAAGAAAGGCAAGATAGAAGGCACAAACAAGGAGCACAGTATAACAGGCCACGGTATGGCAGAGAAAATGACAGTCGACAGGTTAATCATTATCAAAGGCGGCCAGGTGGAAGATTTGCATGGAACAGCAGTAGAAGAGTACAAGAAGAGATTAGAAGAGAGCAAGCAAGCGCTGGTAAGAACATTAAACCGACACATAGTTGACCTACAGAAAGAAATACGAATAATGAGGCACAACGTGCAGCTCGGCAAATAAATCGACCATCCACATCAACCTACAGTCCAGAAATAAATTTTTAGAAAGACGTACAATTATTGATCATTTTGATTCACACCCTAATTATTTGTAATCAAAATAAATATGCATTTCATGTTGAAGTATAACATAAAATTAATATTGGTATATTACATTAATCCGATATAGTATATTGATAATGGTTTATTATCGAAATATATCTATATTCACTACTGAAGTACACCATGAAATTAATATTGATATGTAATATTGACCCTGTGTTACATCTTGATATTAGTGTAATATAATAACAAATATTATTTCCAATATTGAATATCAGCATAGGATCAATAGTGGTATTTAACAGTGATTTTATATTGTGGTTCAGCAATGAACAAGTATTACAAAATGTTAACATTTTGTAATTGGTCCGATATTGGCTGCAATATTACGCCAATGTTTCAATATTGTGAAACAATACTGGACCATCTAAAACGAGTCTGATATCGTGATGACGGTGCAAAAAAGCTGTCGTAGCCACCTATTCTGTCTTTCATCACCATCAAAAGTATCAAGGAGTGTAGGCAGTTTATTACACAAAAAGTTGAAGTAGGTAGGACCATTTAATAACCTATTAAAGAAATAAGGCTCAATAAAGTGAACACTAAAAATACCACACTATGCATTTAATGACCAATCACTTTGCATCTTTACTTCTCGTATACCAGCTGGATTGTGCATTGTATAATAATGTATAGTTAGCGGTTTACAATATAGTTATTTTTAAAAGTAGTCTCATTTGAAAACATTATTTTTGAAAAAAAATCGCACTGAATTCGCCTATTTATTATATTACAAGGTACCCGTCTTTCAAAATCGTCATCATGCAATTCTTGGTGTAACTCTAAATGTTATGAATGATACATATATATACAGGGTGTCTCAAAACTGTAGGGACATAGAGCTACCACGTATTCTGGGGATCAAAATAAGTCGATTGGAATCAACTTACATATGTACAAAAGTGTACCGTTTGCCCGTGGCGCCAGTTCA
>JAHWXV010249191.1:0-14446 GCA_024586415.1 Phrixothrix hirtus | reverse complement strand
TACCAGAGGCGTGCTGAAAACCCATCCCACTCTCCGTTAGGGATTCTGGCAGCTGGACATCATCTCTCCTTTCTTTTGTTACAAATTTTGGGTGACAAGACTTAAAGTTTTAACACGTGTAAACTAGGTTGCCTAATTTAGTCATAGCTCGTAACGTTACAATACTTGTTGAATGCTTAGTTTAAATTTTAATCAAAATATGGTGTCGACAGTAGTCGAAGCGGCAGTATTATTAGATCCCTATTTTTTAAATTTACGATTGTTAAATTCGCACTTTAATAAAAACAAAACAATTCAATTGCACCGTTTCCCCATATTTTTACGATGAAATGAAGAAAACTTTGCTTTTTGGACTGATACCCGCTACAGGTAATTTAATAGTCGCTCCTCGTATAATTGAATTTATGATAGATCGACCAGTGATTTAATCAAAAAATTTAATTATGTACCTGCATTCATTAAAAGCTCTATGAAAACCTTTGTGTGACCAAACACCTAGATTTTCCAGGTAATAAAATGAACTTTACACGTTCATTCGTCCGCATATGTTTATCCAATGATATATTAGAGCATATCTGTTAAATTAAAAACGCGCGTGCCCCTTTTCTCTAACGTACAATTTAATTTAAGGGAGATGGATTTTAATTAAAGTAAGAGAACCGAGTATATGATGCTTGCTAACCGTGCAGTAAATTATCCCAAATTCACAAAAGAAAATCAGATAAAGGCGGTTTATAAAAGACAGTATTATTTACTAATTATAACTAACGACCGCATCATGTATGGGAATCCCCTTTGTTCGTACTAAATTTTCTAACTTGTATTCTAGAAATAGCCCACTAAGCTTAAACTTGGTAAAAGTTAAATATTTTTGTATTCTTTGGTATTGTTTCTTGATTATCAAATATTAACTTTTATATACCATCCCCGTTGTAACTGGATTATTTTTCTACTTCTCTAGTTAAAATAATTTTGTCTCGTTAAGTGTGTTCAATGAGTTAGAGACGATTTAAAATTGTAATTCTTTCTGGATAAACGTAATAAGATGGGATTATTTAAAGAAAATATTGATATAAAATTAAAAAGTAAAGGACATGAAACGTGCTTTGCGCTGTAATCCACTGAATTGGAATTTATGCTAATTAACCAACAATTCTAAATATCCATGCATTTAAAACCGCTAATGAATCATTTTATTCGTAATTGTGATGAATTTAGCCGTTATGTATGCATGCATCCAACATTGCATTAAAACAGCGTGTTTCGTTTAAACGTTCTAATTACTTTTTAATTTTAAATTGACGGTTGTTGAAAATTATTGAAATTATACACTTAGTTACAAAAAAAAGTGGCGCACTAATTAAACTGGCACTATCGTTTTCTTTATTTAAAGAAAACTAAAATTTTTATTTTATTGACTAAGTTAATTAATAAATCAAAAATGGTGTCGAAGGAAAGCTTTTAATAACGTATAAAAATAAAGAAAAACTAGAAATTCAACAAAATGAAAACAAAAACGCAAAATCGTAACACAAAGCAGAGCAACAATTTACCACAAATAAATCCTTTTTTTCATGTTAATAACGAGTAAGGCCTCTACGACTATTGACAGGAGTCCTAGCGCCTCGAGGCATACTTCGAATTAAATTTGCAATTACATTTTGGTCCATGTTTTCCCATCCCTCACAAGTGTTTGTCTTAGCTCTTGTAGCGTCTCAGGGACTAGATGACGGCATTTACACGTCTTCCTGATTCCTCCCAAGCATGTTCAATGGGTTTCATGTCCGCACTCATTGAAGGCCATTCTAAACACTCAATTCCCACTTCTTCAAGATACCGACTGACACACCTTGCCTTATGTGCGCTTGAGTTATCTTGCATAAACAAGAAATTTGCTGCAATAAAAGGTGCAAAAGAAACAACATAATCCTGAAGAATGTCTCTCATGTAACCGTTTGCGTTTAAAGACCGTTCTTGAAGAATTAAAAGCTCCGTTTTGGCCTCTAACGAAATTCCAGCCCAAACCATCACAGAACCTCCCCAAAACTTTTCTTGTTCAACAACAGTAGTTGGAGTAAATCTTTCCTCTCGCCTTCTCCATACTCTATGACGCCCATCTGGTGATCGCAAAAAAAATCGTGATCTATCGGAGAATAGGACGCGTCTCCAATCGTTTTCTCACCATTCCTAATGAATTGCACCAAACTGTGCTCTATTTTGTTTATGCTGTCTTGTGAGTCGTAGTACTCGGTTGGGTCTTCTTGTATTCAAACCATATGCCCTCAACCTTCGTCTTACTGTTTCAGTACAAACAGTTGTATCACGAACAGCTCTTAGCCTTCGAGCTAGTTCTACAACAGTTTGGTAACGATTTCAGAGACTTTAGAATATTAAAAATCGATCGTCTCTGACAGATCTTGATCTAAGGCAACCTGAACCATCACGCCTATCGTACCTTTAGGTGGCAAGGTAATGATGAACTGCCCTACGAACTGTTGTTTTAGATTTTCGAATAGCTCGAGCAGCACATCAAACGCTTCGGGCATCGTCCACTAAGGCCACGGCTCCTGCAATCTCTTCGGTAGTTATTGGGATTTTCAGATATAATTAGCTTTAATTCACTTCGAGTGACCAATAAAACGCACTTTTTGCAAGAAGTCTCAATAAAAATGGGTTCCCACTATATAAGAAAGTTGATTAAATCTGAAGTTGAAATAAAAGCTTTTGCAGGTTATTAATTTCAATACTTACGACACAAAAAAGTGACAAAATATAAGTCACAGCAATCTCAATGCGATTTGCGTTAATCCTAGACTTTATTCAAAAATAATGGCTAAAAAAGGTGGTAAAATTGAAGTTCGCCACTTTTTTCGTAACTGAGTGTATTATGGTTAGAAACTGTGTACATTAGTAAGCATTGAAAAATCAATAATATCTCAGATAAAAACACTTCGTATTCATCCCAAATTTTTTATGGTTCATAAATTAGAGAACAAGAATTAGCTATGTGTGCGCACGTGTATGTGAGTGTAGATATAAAAGTTCGTGGACTAAAGATGGGGGTGTTTTCTTACGGCCTCACTGAAATTGTTTCTTTGGTCATTACTGCAGACGCAAAATTCTCCTAAAATTGGTAACTTCCGGTTAATGCTAGAGTATCTACGTTTTAACAACTCCAGAGTTAGGGATTTATCTATATTCTATGTGCGATCATTATAAATTTATTTCACTGTTTTTCAACATAGGTGAACCGCCTTCCAACGTAGCTCAGTCGAAGAATTAATTATCGGGGATTTGGATACGCTCAAATTAAGCTTTGCTGTAGGTAATCTTTAATGTTGAGCATATTTGCATATCTTTATTAACGATTTACATACTCGAAGATTATTTCAATAGTTGTGTTTTAAGCTTTAGGTACTCTAGTTCGTAACATATAGGTACTGTCCTAGTTTAAAACTAGATTTGCATTACAGTTTATAATTTATTTCTAAAAACATTATGGTTATTAGGTTAATTAGTAGTTGCTCTTATTTTCTTATTCAAAAATCACTTCAAACTAATTTTAATGTCTCTTAACAATTTTGGTTGCGATTTGGGTGCAAACTATTGTTATCATACCGCGTGGCAAATAAGTCTGGAATATTGCAAATAACTCAAAGGCGGTTTTATTAATTTTTATGAATATTTGCTGATCTATACAGAAAAAAAAATTTAAATCTAAGGGAGGAACTTCGTTCGCGTAGTTATACAGGTATGGTCAACTTTTATTTTTAAATGGAACTCGTATATTTTTATGAATACTGATAGATCTCTTTAGGACAAGTTTATTATGTCTATCTGTCGTCATTACAGATTTATTGCAAATTAATGTTTTTATTTAGAAATTAAGTGTAATCGGCTTATCACATAAGCAACTTCTTAAAAAAACATGCCATAACAACAACAACAAGATAAACATTAATGTTTCAAGAGATGTTCGAAATGTCTGCCATTGTTGGATAAACAATGAGCAAGCCTTTCGCGGAATTCTGATAAAATCCTGGCGAATTCCCTGAATTTCAGTTATAATACAACCTTTCAGATCTTATAAACTTTATTTTTTATATGGCCCCATCAAAAAAAATCTAAGGGGTCTGGTTGGGTAACCTGGCAGGTCATTCAATCTCAACTTTACGACCTATACATTGATTCGGGAACGTTCAGTTTAAATATTGTCGAACCTGGAAACCGAAATGTGCTGAGGCACCATCTTGTTGAAACCAGGCACTTCCCCTGTCAGCATAACCAGCTTCCAAATTTGGCAAAGCATGTTGCTCAAGCAAATTTAAATAAATTTCTGATATAAGATTTCCATCTGTAAAAAATGGTCCAATCACATTCTGACCAATAATGCCGCCCAAACATCCACTTTTTGCAGCCTTTGAATGTGAGCTTCTTCCATCCATCGCTGATTAATTGCAGACCAATACCAACAATTGCCTGTTGACAAAACCATGTAACTTAAAAGTGGCTTCGTTGGAAAACAGGATATTGTTGGCTAAATCAAGATGTCTCTATAAGACGTTCGCAAAATTGTGATCATCGATCGTAGTCGGCTTCGGAAAGTTCCTGTACTAAATGGACTTTATAAGGACGATTTTTCACACTTTCAAATAAATTCTTCACTGATTGATGGCAGATATTGTGGTTTTACATTAACTGTCTAAGCGATTTCTGGGGATTTTCCTCCACTGCCAGTTGCTATCTTTGGTCGTCCAGATTTTGGTCAATCTTTAACACTATCAGTTTGGTTAAACTTTTTCACCACCTTGCTTATGCAAGACTAAGTTATTCCAGGTCGATTTGGTTAAAGTTGATCAAATAAATTGCATACCTCCTCCTGCGTTCTTTTACGAATTTTTATTTTTCGCTTAAAGTTACCATTTTATGCTCAAAACGTTGAAAAATTCTTCCAAGAAAAAGTATTGCTACAATTGACGTTCGTAAGATAATCTGGTTTGTTTTTTAATGTCATTAGATTACCATCGCCAAGTAAATTTTTAAATAAAAACATTAATTCGCAATAAATCTGCAATTTCGACAGATAGACATGTAACGGGTGTTTGAAACCCTTTGTTTTGTGGACGTCAAAGTATGTAACTAGTTGCGCTAGTTCTTGATCGTAATAGATATTGGGACTTAGTTCAAACACTGAAACATGTATACCGCGGGATAGCTCTATTCTAGTCGAAGAAAAGGTCCAGGACAGTATTTTAGATGTAACAGCAGTCCTCTAAAACTTTTCTTAATATATGTACAAGTTAAAATCAATTATACGGTTTCTTCCCAGTGTGAACTGAGATTTGTTAAATGTTCTAGATTAATAATATTTACAGTGTCGATTCTGCTACACTTTGTATATGCACATTTTAGTCATGACTTTGTTCTAATTAGTTTAATTAAAAACTGTTATTAGATTTAGTTATTATTTATAGGCTTTTTACCAGTGCTCTGTATTTATTGAGCTCGATGTACACAATTGTATTGTTATACTTAACGTACGTTTATTTTGTGATACAATTTAAGGTATTTTATTTAGTTAACCTTGTTTGCAAACTATGTTTTGGAATTTATATATGCTCGGAACTGTATATTTTGAATAGTTCATTTTTATTCAGATTTTACTTTGATTTTTAGGTTATAATTGCACTACACTTGCAGTGCACTACTTCAATACCTGAATATATTTTTATACCTTTAAATAAGAAGTCTTAAGGCAGTAAATCATTTATTTCCCATTAATAAAGGTTGCTAATTAAAGTTTGGATTTAATTCTAGTTTGAAACCTATTTACATTAGTTAGCGCTTGCATCTATTTGTATCGGTGATACCAGAGGGCGCTTAAGTGCGCTTTCGTTGAAATGTTGATAGATCGCAAAGATTTGTGGGTAGTATATCAAAATGGCGAAGTTTGTTTATGTGTTCGCAGTGCAATTAATTATGCAGTTTTCACCGGTTTCTGGTGCATTAGGTAAATGAAATTTAGTGAAGGTTTAATTGTGTTTAACTTGAGGGTTATTTAAGTAAAGGGAGAAGCGACATCCGCCAAAGGGGGTTGCCAACATGTGCTTTAAGATCCGAGCTAGGGCTGGATCTCTTTGCCAAAAAAGGAAGGAATAAATCGCAGTGTTTTTCAACAATACGGTAAATTACAGAACTATTAACCCTTTTGGCAAACGGTTTAAAATTGTTTAATCTGAAATAAAGTGAAATACACGGCAAAAAACTTCGTAATTTCCGTCGTTCTACGTCTTCTGCAAAATAACGCTATTTTCTATTCAATTTAGAAAATTACGGCCTATGTTTGCACTTCGTTCGGGTTACTGTTAATATTTATATTCAGAAAGTATATCAAGATACTCTAAATTCGTGAATTTAAAGTCGGTATAATAGAGATAAAGCACCTCGCTATTCAGGGGTGGTTTACAATATTTTACGCTTTCGTAGTATTAGTGTTTCTGTGCTCTAGGGAGTCAGAGAACAATAACCTAAGGGAGCCACTCTTAGCTTGCTGAAGCGAGTGTCAACTCTGTTTTAAATGACCTAACGTAGCGGCTTTTATGGTAAATTCGTTATCAACGAATGCAATTATAAGAAAACTTTTCTGGCATACGGGGCTCATCTGATTAATAATGATTACACCATCAGATGCGCTATTTTTATGTCCTAGGAGCAGTAGAAATTTATATTGGTGCCATTGCTTCTGTATAAAGCTAATTAATAATATGTCATTAACAGCTAAACTACTCGGATTAATTCGTTCACAATTTTACACAATACAGCAATAATAAATACGTACTTAAAATTAAATATTTCAATCGTGAATTAATTACGCTAAAGTGATTATTCTGATTAACAAAGTATGAAATTTTCCATAAAAGTTTAACATCGTACGTGCTATCCTATCTGCGAGAGCGCACTCCTAGGTTTTGCTTGTAAGGTCGCGTTCCTTGACCTGCTTAACTATGATTCCTCTAGTGTAGGTCAACGATCATGAACTCCTTGATTATTTATGTACCTTATCTAATATAAATACTAATACAGGATTAATTATAAAAATTATTAATATTAACAAACGGAAAAATGTCGGTAATTAAATATGAAATGCTTAAATAAAATATATACAGGATGTTCTAATTACGAATTGGTAAAAATAATTTAAATTACATATAATTAATGGGTCTTTACCTAAACTTAGCATCGAGTTTGTGTTTGATAATTACTCAATTAATTATTTATTCCAAACCAAACTGGACGCAAGGCAAAGACACATTACAGACATATTGAACCGTATATCGTTGAATTTGTCCTAAAGAGATCTATCAACATCCATAAAAATATACAACGTGTTCGATTTAAAAATTAAAAGTTGACCATACTTGTTACTTACCCTATATAACTACGTGAATGAACGTTCTTCCCCTAGATTTAGAATTTTTTACTGTATCGATCAGCAAATATTCGTAAAAATTAATAAAACCGTTTTTGAGTTATTTGCAATATTCCAGACTTTTTTGCCACCCGGTATAAAGCACAATGTAAATTAACTAAAGCAAATTGGGTAATTGATTGATATCATTTAATTAACACTTCTTGATTATTTATATTACAGAACATCTTATTTACCTTTTTATTTGGATTTAAAAGGTCCAATATGGCATAACGTTACAAGCAAACTTTCGTATATGTATTGTACGCAATTGAATATTGCGGTGAGACAAGAATTGATAGCAGCACTACAGAAATAGTTATATAAAGTTTTTATGTTAAATTAAAACTGAAATCATCAGGATTTTCCGAAGATTATCAACTTCTACAATATTGTTATGTTTTAGGGTTCTTTGACACTATTAAACTGTGTAAGGGACTATATTTCAATTTTAATTATGGGATTTTACGTGATTATTCTTTCTTTACATTTTCGGCACAATCAAAGTTGTTATTCTATCAGGTGCTAAATATAATTAGTTGTTTTAATTAAATAATTATTTTGTTGTTATTAAATCATTAAACAACTTGAAGATTAATGCTATGTAACCGCTTTTGCAAGGATTGCTCCTTATCAGATTTAATAATTTGATACCAAACATTCTGCTATTATGAGTTCTATGATATCGTAATTAAAATTTTCTTATTTTATAGAAAGTTCGTTAATTAATACTTGTAATTGGTCTAACGTTAGTTTTTATTTAGTGTTTTGGACATTATCCTATGACTAAAGGTTCCAGCCATTCGTTATCTTCTAGGTACTTAAGAGAAATGATAAGAAGAGCAATCGTTCGTGCTGACCACAAGTACCAATGCTTAACCGAATTAATATCGAAATTCAAATATTTCACTTTTTACAATTAAATTGTATTGTCAAATTATCCATAAAGTATCCAGCAAAAACTGTGTTAAAATTATTGTTAATCAGAGTGTTTACGTTGTAAGAAATTCTCAAATTATGTTACAATTTGTCTATAGTACTTCCGGCCGAAACCGATAATGTAACTTATGTTCTACAAGGTTTCGTCATTTTTTTTTAATATCTGTCTTATTAAATTTTTAATAAGCCTGGCGTCCAAGGGCACAGGGTATAGTTTAATATATTCTCTATCTTAAGGCATTCAACGTACTTCAACATAAATTTTCTCATATTTATGCTTTTATTCTGTCGATCATACATTTTGCAAAGAGCGCTAGAAGTTATCAATTCGCGCTAAAGTAATAAGTCAATTAAATTTGTAATGCGTGTTAAATCATATATTTCAAAAGTATACATTGCGTTCTGTTTATATACATTTCTATTTACCGTCTTTAAATTTATTCTTACAATTGCACGTGCATTCTATACTCCTCTATTATAAAAAAAATCGTTACTAATGCAAGCAGAAATCTTCCTGCGTTGAGTTTTATAGTTTTATTTGTTGTTAGTGAAAAAATCGTTGCTTGGGATTTATTGAAGATAGGAGGTTAAGTTCTATTAATTCATTTAGGATACGCTTTGCCTTAAGAATTTAGACAAAGCATATCCCAAATGAATTTCAGACATCCATGGCAACGTTTAGGTTATAAAAGCATCGTAGAACATCCAATACGGCACACTGTAGTTTGGCCACTCTAGTTTTGGAAAACGTCCATAATCTTTTGTGAGACCTACATGAGAAAATAATTTTAGAGTAATCATTTAGCGTTTAGGAGGGTTCTAATTTTGTTTGCCATAGCATGTGCTTTACTATCCTTCCTCATCAAGTTTCCTGAGTATTCTGGTTATAAGAATATAAAAACACATACTATGGAAAACAAAATTAATTAATCTTAACTAGTAGTTTTCTATATTTACTTGATAGTTTCCTTTTAAACTAATATTTCCTACCTTAGATATTTTATTTTACATTATATTTGTATTGCAACCTTGATGGTCGTTACATGTATCATTTTCAAATTAATTCAGAATATTCACATTTCGTTTTGTACAGATGGATTTTATTTAATATTCCTATGGATATAGATTGACCTACCAATATTGGAGTTTTATTTACACTTACGAGGGTAGTTCAATGTATACGCGGCATCGAGGCGATTTAGGGTTTTATGTTTTCAAATTATCTCAATGGCAAATGACACTCCCTGGGGGTATAAATACAAATTTGCAATTCATTGTCATCGTTATTCTTCTAGATATCCTTGAAGAAAGTCGACCAAAGTGGCTGAAGCGAAAATGTGAAAAATCGAGCATCGCGCTGTGATAAAATTCCTTACAGAACAAGGAAAACTCCAAACAATCATCCACGAAGAGATGGTGGCTGTTTAACAAGATTTTTCTCCTTCATTATCCACCGTTCAAAAGTAGTCAAGTGAGTCTAAACGAGGTAGAGAAAGCATTGAAGATGACCCCCGTGCCGGCGCGCCGGTTAGTGCCACTACTGAGGAAAACGTGAAATTTGTTGCAAAATTTGTACTTGAAGATGCCCGTATAATGACGAATCTATCCGTGGATACCATTTACACCATCCTTCATGACCATTTTAATCTGCCAAGGGTCAGTGCAAGATGGGTGTCGCGAATGCTCGCCGCGCCTCAGAAACAAGTGCGAGTCGAGTGCTGTAGGGAGTTTTTGGAACTCTGTGGTGAAAATCTGCCGGGTGTTTTCGACGAGATTGTTACCGAAGATGAAACGTGGGTTCATCATTATGATTCCGAGAGCAAGCAGTCGCATAAAAAAGGAGCACAGCCACCAAATAAGTTCAAAGTTACTCCATCGGCGGGAAAACTCCTAGCCACATTGTTTTGGGACCCAAGGGGAATTTTACTGATTGAGTACACAGAAAAAGATCATAGTATTACTCCCGCAACTTACCCAAACACTGCGTAATTTGAGGAAATCTATTAAGGGAAAAGGCGTGGAAAATTGTATACAAGGTGCAGACGAATATAACATGTCAAAAGTTGGTATGGGTTGCATAAATAGTTCGAAAAAAATACGTTATAAATGGAACAAGGGATGTATTGCTGTGAAATGTTATACGTCACACTTAAACAAAGAATGAAAAGACGTGAATCAGGTCTGTTGTAGTCAGCTTATTTAAGGCAAATAATTCTAGAATAATCAAATAATTATGGAAAATTGAAACATATCTTGAACCGTAAACATAAAGTTCAGTTAACTCAAAGGAAATTAAAGTTAGAAATGTTAAGGGTATATCCCAACAATCTAGATATTATCGTGCTCTCCGAAGCAGTTCCTGTAAGCCACAGTCCATCTTTCCGGTACGAATGTGTACAGTGACGGTTGGTTGTCGGTATATATCGCATCAGAAGATAATTTACTTTCGCTGATAAAGAGAGAAGGCAGATATCATCACCAATTTGTAAATTTTACGTCTTTATTCCTAAATCGTAGGCTTTGCAAGCAATTTTCCAATTGAACTATCCACGTCCATTTTGTAACTAAATACAAAAATTAACAAATCTTGAAAACATTAAAACACGAAGGAACCGTTTAGTCGCCGAAATCGAAATTAAGAATGAAGCAATAATATCGATCTAAATCCTGATGTCGTCAGTCTTGGCTGACTTACCGGAACCAGTGCTTATACTAAGCGCGCTTATTCAAACACAAAGGACATCGGTATCGGTCGTCACTACAACCGATTGGGTTATTGAAGTACTACACTTCCTTCTTGGAATTAAGCTAAGGCGTGGCTTTATAATTATTACACAAGAAACGCATTATGAAACCTGAAAATTATTATATCTTGCATAATACCGAGCTTTGATAGCTAACTAATGAATTGATAGCAGATAATTGTATTGCAACTACAATTAAGTTCTACAGACGCTAAAAATAATTCCTGATCGAGGCGTAAATTAATTATCTAAAGTTCCGTTTAACTTTTATAGCAAATTGCAATCATTGACTAACAAATTATTGATGAATTCAAACAGGTTCAGTTTGTTTGAACTAATAAATTGGTGTATTTACGATGTATGAACAAATCAACCTTACTATTACGGGAAGGACTTTGAATATTTTTATTGATTATTTCGCATAGTCGAAGTGTTGCCTCAAAATAAAATATAATTTGAAAAATTGTAAACTCATTGTATAATTACCATTTTACCTTTAGTTTTAAATAAATATCAACTCGTTACATATCCGATTCTTAGTTGTCAAACTGTGAATTCTCAACTCTGGAAGCTAAAATTTCGGTAATGCAAACTAAACACAGTACGTGGCTAAAACAAGCGGTTAATCAAACTAAAAAGGTTATATTTTATACGAGGGCTATTTCTTAACTGCTGTACAGGTTTGTAACACTGCGTAGTGAATGACGCATCGGAAGAGAACGTTAAGTCAGTTGTAGTTCTAGGTTTGAGGAATAAGCGCGTGTATTGTTGTTGAACTACGTGATTTAGAATTGGAGTCTGCACCGGTCCCGGATACTATGACTCTTAAAGATCAAATATCGTACATTAGATCGAAACTTTGCTTGGCAAAACTCTGATGGAAATTCACAAAAATTTAAATGAAGTGTACGACATGTTAACAGTTAACTCTAGTACAGTTTTTCGTTGGGTTAATCATCTTCATAAACGATGACTAAAGGCCAAGAAAGTCAAAAACATCAACAGACACAAGAAGTGTGAAACTTGTGGCAGATGCCCCCAAAGAAGATCGTTGTGCGATATATGAGGAACTTTCTGCAGCCACAGGAATTTCAACAACATTCGTATCGCGAATTTTTAGAAATGATTTAAACAAAAGAAAATTTTCTGCACAATGGGCCCCTCGCTTCTTGAGTACTGAACAAAAACAAAAACGCCTGGACATTGACATGATGTTGAAGGTCAAGCTTTCCTGGACCGAATAATCGCTTTTGATGAAACGTGGATAAGATATTTTGAACCTCGCAGTTGAACGAATGGAGACGACGTTCTTTCCCACACGCCCAACCGTGGAAGTCGACCGAAAATGAAACAAACCTTCACTTGCGATCATCATGGAATCATAATGACAGACATAGTTCCATGTGGAGCAAGTGTTAAAGGGCTGTATTATCGTAAATTCATTCAAAAACTAAACAGAAAAATGCACAAAATCGGACCTCAGTTGCTTGAGGCTGGGCCACTCGTTCTCCGCTCGCCCGCACGTCACCAGTGTCGTCAGTTAACGCTGAGTAAGTACGTTTGAGAAGTGTTACCTACAATCTTGGCATAAGTCCTCTAGACTTTGATTTATTCCCAAAGTAGAAGCAATCCATGCGGGACATCGTTTTCCATCTTTAGAAGAGCTTTCCGCCGTAATTACCCGAGCCATTCATCAGATAAACAAAGATGACTTATTAGATGGAATCGCAAAGCTTTTTACATGTTGGTGCGCGGTAATTGACAAGAACGGTAGACTGTATTGAAGGATTGTGAATAGATATTGTCAAAAAAATAAACAAGCAAGTAAATAAAATATAATGTGCATTATTTATGAAACCCCCCTGGTACATCCTTAAAAAGTGGATTTAGCTACAAATGATTCCGTACAGATGTAGACGGTTAAAAGCTGTACCTCCATAGATGGTACCAAGATTATTAAGTGATTCCGATGAAGCTCTGAATCTCCTGCGATTGAAAATAAAATCGTCGCCAAAACCAGATCTTCTAGTAATTTGGTCAAACTTGTTAAAAGTGCATTTAGAGTAAGTTTCCAAAGCAAATGTTGTAACATCGACTAAGCATATCGACGTCCAAATGGAGTACATTCAACATAAATAACAAATCTCTTCCAGGGATCTGAAGTTCTGTTATCTCATTAAATATTATTAGCATTTATCTTTTACAAAGCGAAGTTACAGAAACTGTGCTGGAAGAATTGTCTTAGATTTCTCCGCCAAAATCCGGTACCTCATCAAAATATAAACCTGTGCATTAAATAGTTCGGTATAAGGCCTGGGAAACGTCCTATATAAGTCAGAATGTTTTTTCTTCCTGTCCTTGGTCCCTCGTTTTTATGAAGCTTTTCGTGTTTATAATTCCCACAAACTTTAGTGACGTTTGTTTGGCAATATATTGTAATATTGCTTCCCTGAACGTGAAAGTAGTGCCGGTATAGTGCCGCATTGATGAAAGGAAACTCTGAAAGGATGCGCCCGGCCGACATTTAAAGGAGAGATGATTGTAATCGTAGACAAAGGATGGAATTCGACTTGCTATTTACTACAAATGGGCACATGGGACGTCTGTTAACGAAATTCATGTACTATCAGTGGAAACTCAAATAAAACGGTGCGGTAATGATACCAGCAATGATGAGGCGGACATAAGAGTGCAATGAATGATGCGACACACGAGCGGCCGTCAAGAGATGTTGTAGATAAAAACATTCGACAAGTTGGTAAGTTGATTATAGAAAGAACGCCACCACTGAACTTATTATCGACCACGTGCAACATCACGAGATTATCTGCCCAACTCACCCTTGGACCATTGAGATAGAATAGTGGGGAGATGTCATCACGTGACAAAATTGGCACCACTTCGCCATCTTGTTAGTATTTTCTGACAGGCTGTCAAATTTGGCATGCAACCTAAATATTTTCATTTTTTTTGTATTTTTTTAATTTAGGGCCATCTAAATTAGTTTGAAAGCGATGTCTTATTCTTTACCTAACTGTTGCAGGAGGAAGTGCGTGGATAAGAAGAAATTAACCATAATCACATTTGACAGGTTAATGTAAACAATATACAGAGCCGTTTTCGAGATTTTTTTTTATTTTTATGATACTATTTAATTTATTAATATAAGTATACCTGTAAAATAACTTCTTTTGAAAAATAAACATTTTGAGTGTAGTGGTTATTTAGCATTGTCATTGTATTCTCGAAATAACATCTACTAACTCATTTAGAACTTACTTCATATGTAAATGTT
>JAHWXV010249167.1:0-10867 GCA_024586415.1 Phrixothrix hirtus | reverse complement strand
AAACTAGTACCTGAATTGACTCATATTTGAAATCTTACTTCATATGAATGTCATTTTCTGACGAGCCTTATTCTTTCGTGATTACGACTGTACATATTTAGTGACATTTGAATCATTCATTTGGAAAATCCCAAAATAGGACTAACTTATTCTATTTAAAAATATGTGAAAACGTGGGTGGGTATAAAAATGTTGAAATGTCATTATATTGAATCATTGGCATTAGTTACGCAATTGTATCTAAAACGTATTTTATAGGCAAGTAAAAGTGAAATTAGTTACTTGTCATAAGCAGATTTTCGTTGAAACCATTAATTCAGATATGAAACACTAAATTATAAATTAATTAAAATTGTAACAGATGTCGCTAATGGAATTTTAATATTAAAATATATTAAATTCTAATGAAATAGCAAGCAATTATAATGAACGGTCGATCGTGGAAAAATATCATCTGGTCTGATAAACAGCCTTTACACAATATCCAACCACATGATGAGTTTTCCTGTGGAAACATGGTCCCGAGCATATGACTAGGACTATTTTCTGCCAAATATAGTGGCTTGATCGTGATTTGGGCAGCCATATCATTACCACAAAGTTCAATCACCGCCAAAGATTAAATAAATATTTTGGGTGGCCAGACTACGAACATTGTTCTCTGCACGAAATGCCATTTACCACCAGTTTATTTTCTAGGTTTCTGAGCATGCTGATGACGTATCTCAATCTTCCCTGGCTTACAAAGTTGACGGACCCTAATATAGAAAACCTGGGATTTCCGCACCCAGAAATTCTCCAGAAACTCAGGCAAGTTTTATATGAAAAATGGTATAATATGCCCTTACCCCCTATCCAGGACTTACATTTGTCCATTCGCAGAAGAATTTAGGCCGTCTTGGGTGTTTACGGTAGTCCTACACCATATTAGGTAAGGAACTAATTCCAATATCAGGTGTTTCAATATTTTTGTCCAACCCCTCTAAAACAATATGACGCGTTGTATTGTAGGCACACATTTTATTCTACATAACGCGCGACACCACTTCTTCTACTTAAAAACGAACAAAAATTAGATCCCAATAAAATTTAGTTACAGAATTCTTATATTTGTTAAAGAACGGAACCCGTTAGATATTTTTTAGCATAGTACATATATAAAAAACAAAAGCGCCTTAAATGAAGATTTTTTTAGCGTAACCTTAATTTTATCCCACAGATCCACATTTTGGAACTATTAGTCTATATGTTTACATGGCAGTTTCTTGCAAAACAATTTTATAAGCAGCACCGTGTAAAACTATAAAAATATACAGGGTGTCGCGAACTTGTAACTTCCAGAACAACATTTGCTTATGAAACATTTTTCAATTATTATATGAAGTTCATCCCTGGCGTGCGCGTCGTGCCAGATAGTAATATCGTTGCCGTTGATGTGTATTACTCATCGGTGTATCTTGAAGTATGGAACATATGTTTGTTTCTAAAAATATTTATTTTAGAAGATAAAGTTAAAAGTGTTTTATGTTACACTACCTCACATATTCTAGAACAGTACTTCTCCATCTCTGGTTCATGAATCTAACAGGTAAGCCAAAAATTTAAAAATAATTTTTGCAGGGCAAAATAAATAAACAATGTATTTTCCAGTTGTTCATTTTATTTACAATAGTAATTTTTAGGGAGTAATGTTGTTACTGGTACGCGTAAAAAGAATCTGCTATTTTATTTTTAGAATATCTCCATTAAATATCTTACAAATTTTAAAAGAAAACGAATTAAATTAATTTAACATAATTTAAGATAAAACAATTTTAAAGCTCGTGTTTTTAACAAATAATTTCACTACCAAGGAATGAAACAATAAATTGGTTTAAAAATTAAATATGAAAGTGTAATTGTTATTTCAAAGGCCAAAGAACTTTTACACGTTAAATTACTACAAATATATCCTAAACAAATATTAGTGTTATTTTAAGAAATACTAAATTACAGTAGCACATTTTTACTACTACAAGGTGGCTACAAGGGTCCAGAAAAAAAATTCCCTGACATTTCCCTGATTTCTAGAAGATATTTTTTAAAATTCACTGATATGTGTCACTTTTTATATTAGATAAATATCTTTCAGAATATTTTTTTTCTCTGTTTTGGTATTAAAATAATATAATCCTAACTTACCGTTTGATAACACGATAATACGTAGAATGAAATTGATTGTTTTGGAGACCCATTTCAAATTGCCTAGGTACCAAATATTTATTAAAATTGAGCTTATTCTAGCATCAAATATGGTATTCGTATAATGTTATTCAAAAATCAAAGCAGTAAACTATGTGTACATACATATGTATGTGTTCTTCTATCTATACTGAATAATATCTCATTTAAATTTGATAAAATTCTACTCGGTAGAATCGCCTTGGCACCGGAGTAGTGTGGTGTTTTAATGAATAAGATAATACTAAAGTATATTATTTTGGCATTTTCCCCTTCCCTAAATACATATTACACAACCTTCGTTCTTAATGATAACTTTGTTGAGAACATCGATATACAGAAAGTAGAAATTTCCTGATAGTTCCCTGATTTTTCCAGAATTATGAAATTCCTTGACAATTCTATAATTTCCCTCGTTTCCCAGTTCTGTCGCCACCCTGTATTACTATTCAGTTCATAATTCCGTTTATTTAATAGACAGGATTATATTTAGAGCAGATTATATCATTTAAATTTTCAAAATATAAAAAATCGTTTTTGAAAAAGTTTACAAAAAAAAATTGTGCTCTACAGGTCATAAGTATACACAACTAGCTATTTTTGAGACACCATGTATAAAGCAGTGTCGGATTTAAAAAAATTCTGGCAAAATGAATCTAAAGATAATTCAAAAATTTAGGATAAAAGAATTTTTTAGAAATCGATAATGTGTAACAACGAATGATTATTTTTATACCTAATTAATTGTAATAATTTTGCAATAAAAGAAAAACAAGAAATTTTCCCCATTACAAATATGATTAGATTCGGTGTAATCAACTCCTTGAAATGTTTAAAAAGGAGATTTTAAAAAATAATAACTTTTATCACAATTATGTACTTATCGAATTGTTTCAATAAATTATTGACACTATACAACTAATAATTATTAAAAATAGAAATTTTCATAAAATGTTCTATCGAAATTGTTGTCCAAAAATTCTTTTTATTTTGTTAATATCAATATTTGTATCTACCCCTTTTAGTATGAAATTTAAACAAGGCAGTCCAAAAATAGGCGGTATCACGAAAACTGTGGAGACTTTATGATCTGTAAAGCAGTTTTCTTATAAAAATTTAAATGATATAATTTGCTCTAAATACGATCGTCTACTAATAGTAAATGTGCACTACTGCTTAGAATAGCACTAGTATTTGTTTAGGTTTGTTTGTAGTAATTTGACCTATAAAAGTTCTTTGGCATTGTTTACTTTCTTTGAAATAATAAAACAATTTTAAGCCGGCCGTTACACTTTAATATTTAATTTTTAAACATAATGGTTGCTTGCTACCAACATTATTTATTAAAAGCACAACCTTTTGAACTGCTTAACTTAAATATCAGACGTGAAATTAATACAATTCATTTTCTTTTAACATTTTTACGTGTTAATGGAGATACTCTACAACAAAATAACCGATTGTTTTTAAATGGACTATTCACAATATTATTCCCTAAAAATTACTATTGTAAACAAAAAGAACAACTGAAAAATACATTTGATTTTGCTTTGCAAAAATTATTTTAAAATTTTTCACTTAGCTATTAGATTCGTGGACCAGAGATTGAGAAGTACTGTTTCAAAATATGTCAGGTAAAGTAATATAAAATCCTTTTAACTTTCTCTTCTGAAATAAATATTTTTAGAAACAAATATATGTTCAATACTTCAAGATATACCGATGAGTAATACACATGAAGGGTAACGAATTCATATCCGGCACAGCGCGTATGCGAGGGTTGAACTTAATACTAAAATTGTTACTATTTCGAAAACTATACGTCATAAGGACCCACAGTTATCACAATACTAGTTATTTTTGGAACACCCAGTATACATGGAAAAGTTTCTTTTGAAAATCCATAAAAAACGTTCAAAGCGTGAAAATCTTTGTATTTTTAAGATTCTATAAAATTATTACGCTTGATTTTGAATTTTTTGTCAGGTAGAAAAGATAACAGAAAAAACAATCATGTGAAACTTTATTATGATACCTACGACGTTATGAGAACATGAGGGGCTTACGGGATTGCACGATTATGCAAGGTAGGTTTACTTTTTATGAAAGAAATTCTATGTGTCGACGACTTAACGTAACACTGAACGGTTCAAAAATCAGGAGGGCGCCACACTTTTAAAGAAAGTCGCTTGGAATGCTGCCCAAAATTCAGGGAACGAGACCAAAGTTCGACGTCAACCTTAATTTAACCATCTACATGCATGACCCCACCATAGCTTACTTGATTTTTTATAAAACTAAGGTTTATTAAGAATCTGTTTTTTCAATTATAATTAATGCATTTAATAGAGGGAGAAAGCCTACCGCAAATAATAAAATAAAAAAAGATGCACATGTTTTGTTTAAGGCTTATACAGAATAACCTTTATTCGTAGTTTGTTGGATTATTAAAAAACTGGGCCTAAATAAAACAGAGTAATTAATCAAATGTTAGCATAATGAAATACATAAAGCAACAATTAACAACAACACAATGGGGATTTCACCTAAATAATTTTATCAAAGACGTTTCAAATTAATGAGATCCTTCCAACTATTTACATAACAGTAAAGTATTATTTTGAAAAATACTGTAAACAAATACCGGGAACAATCTTACAAATTGCAATAAATCAAGCCTGTCTGCGTAATTTTGTAATCACACTTAAATGCATGAACGTTAACAATTTCACTTCTAAATACAAAGTACAAGCTTAGGCAATCATTTAAACCTAATGTTACTGCGTCCTTGTATCTTTGACGATAATGAATTTTAATTTTTATAATGATTTCGGAAGTTAATAGCCTTATTCTGGACTACTCATGCGTTATTAAGCAGCAATAAAAACAAGCTTGGAGCAATGAAAATTTGGAAATGGAGGACAAAACCTCTAAGGCAAAATGTACCGAATGGCGAAAAGGCACGATGTACTTTTACCATTCCGTTAAAAATGTTAGTTACAATTTTTACAACGGAGCTGAAATAAATTTGGCGCATACTACACGATTAAAAATTAAGACTGTTCAAACGGCACTTCTTCCACTGCAATTCATTTTATCGCCATCCTGAAAAGAAGCTCTTTATTCCAATAGATGTCACTATTAATGCACGCTAAATATTCATCAAACGTTGATAAAAATATTTAAAATCATTAAAAATGCATGGATGGGAGGAAATTATATATCGGTATCATGTGCCCTACAGAGAATAAACTTTAAATAACCCCTTTTAATTACGACGGGGAAATTTTGGAATGGCGCCAGTATTTTAAATATTTGCGAAGAATATTTCTTCACAAATTATTTTAATTAATTTATTGTTACTGTTTCATCATGAATGTAATATAAAATGAAGTGTATATTTTTAGAACATTTCGGGAAACGTTATGACACAAACGTATGATTGAAATATTTAATTATTTGCAAAGTGATTGAAAATAACTTTTAATACAGCACGTTTTTAAATTCATTTATACTAAAAAACGTCCAACTCCGGCGCTCTTACAAAGAAACCCCGAAAGCTATTAAATTCAAGCCTTGAATGTTAAAATATTGTCGATATCTGCGCACATATGGAATAAGAATTTAGATTTAGACAATCGATCCAACCAGTAGGTAATATAAAAACTGCGAATTATAATGTTTGGAATAAGAATATTGATTTTTTGAAAATTAGCCTTTTGAGAAATCGAAATAACTTACGATCAGGTCAACGTATTAATTTACGGTTTGCGCCGAATTTCTATGTTTATGTCCTTTCAGATAATATGCAATATTGGGGAGGGGTCCAATTGAGATTTTGAGTTGGTGTTCCGTTCTAAACAAACATTGACCTATCTTGACGACTTTTCATATTAACTTTCATTCGTGAAATGTTCAGAGTGATGCTGAACTCAGCAATAATTAATCATTCATCAACAATCCAATTATTAATAATTAACTTCGTAATTATTTAAATCGTCACATACGTTGATACAATAGTACATATAAAAGATAAACTTATAAAATAATTACTGCTTTAAAGTATTCTTAAATATTAATTATAGTAAGAAATTGTCTGCATCTTTGTAAATTTTAATCCTAGAAGTAGGAATACTTACGTTAAAGTAGGTAAAACTTTATGTCACGTATATACAAAAATTTAAATTATTTAAACTAAATTTAAACTTAGTGAAAATTACGATGAAAATCCAAATATTTCCGACGTGAGATAAAATCTCATAAAAAGCTTCAAGACGCCAAAAATCACGCTTTTTCATCAAACCACCGTTATCTTTAACGGTGGCGTTTTATCACTAGACCGCCGTAAACGACATCTAAAAATAAGTTAATAATTTAACTTATAATCTGTTATAAGTGGCTGCATTATGAGACTGCTTAATGAATAACTAATAATCAAGCATATAATTAATATGTTGCGCTTTAAGAAATCAAAATCCATTTTAGACAATCTTCTTCGAATAACACAGGTAGCCGAAATCCAAATAACTAAAGGTCAGTTTATCACTATACATATATAAATAACTAGCAGTGCGTATGTGTAAAACAATGATACAATAGTTAAAATTTATTCATATCTATGTGAAGATGATTATTATATTTATTCTTTGTCAAAACCGTAGATTATTTAGAGGTAGTATTGACTTAGGGAAAACTATCTTTAACCGTGATACTCCTTGAGGTGCCTATTTTGTTTAACTGTTAATTTAATTTTTTTTAGATTAGCACTGCGTAAATGTTGAAAACTAATTCGATTAGTACGTTTCAATTTTTAAACGGTCAATATTGGCTTATTAAATTAATAATTTTTATAGATTTATTTATTCATTTTCAAATGAATATAATCATATTTAAGTTCCAGATTGCTGTAGAATCTTCAATATTTTATTTTTTTAAATTCACTTTTCTTAAATCATGTTATTGCTATTTATTTGTTACTTAAATAATAAGGGCTTAGATAAATATAAGTAAGGTAAAAAGAAAAGGTTTTAATTGTATCTGAGCTAGAAATACAAAATTCATTAACTTGTGCAATGTTTTGGAGCATCATATCAAGAACAGCTTCGCTCAGCTAAATTAATCAATTAGATTAACTTAACTGACGCGAAAGAAAACAAGGGAGAAAACATTTTATCGAAACGCTCTGTGTATGTAGAACAAATAACAGTCTCCCTTAAGGAATGCAGCACCAAGATCCCATATTAGGTTTAAATGAGCGAATATTAGTTCCAGATGAACATCTCCAAAGTTTGTTATCTTAACTTATATTCTTTGATGTAATTAAAACAAAGCATGCAGCATCCACCTTCCCAGAGTGCCGGTAGATTTTCAATGCCCAAGAAGTCTTGGCGAAAACTAGTTATAGTCGTTACATAATTGTGCGTCATCTATGACATTACAAATGCACAAATGCAAACCCCACAAAGATAAATTCATATAATGTATAAGATTTGACTACTAACTTAGTCTGCAAGGTATGCAAATTTGCGCTGTTGGCTACTGTTGTTCTGTCATCCTTTACAACGTAAACAAGTTTATTTAAATTAAATTAAAATCGTGCTAAAAATTAGTTAAAATTAAATAACAGTATATTATGCAACAAGTGGAAGAAGTTGCATTTCAACTGCGAGACAGTTTTTCTTGACGAGCGAGATGGCGTAGCCATTGACTAAGTGAAAAAATGTTCGAGCAGTTGAAATGCCTTCTTCCACGCGTTGCATATATTGTTTTTTCTACAAAGTTTTGAAATAAATTGAAAATAGAATTTTATTGTGTAAACTGCGCCCAAGAGCGAATTACGCATTGACAATTCAATTATGTTTTAAGGTAACATTGATTTTTGTATTGCGTGTATTTGTAAAAATGATAGTCGCCCATTTCAACCACACTAGGCTATTAAAATGGAATTTCAACTACTGCAATCGATGTGTAAATGACATACTTCAATATTAACGAGTAGAAAAAGATTATTATCAGTCAATGGTATGTATTATGTTTTATATTTTGAAGTAATATTTGTTAATTAATAAGGTTTTGTTGACGTACGTTATCATTTATTAAATTAGAAGCGATTTAGCGTCCTATGCAAAATATACATTTACAACAAATTGAGTGATGTTATTCGTCCTGCTCTTCTTTAGTAATTTTTTTGATTTATTTCTAATTTAATTTACAGAATTCAAACATTGACCTTTTATTACAAAGGAGGGGCAAGAGAACATCAGTTTAGCTTCAATATTAACGAGATACAGTTTTGATTTGATTTTAATTGTATTTAATCAATAAATACAATTATTATATATAAATTTTACGTAAATACATATCTAAAATAAACACAAACCCTAAATACGATAGAGGTAACAGTAGAGTTTATCTTCAACCTACATCAGTTTTACTATGGTTACAGTTATGCCACGTTAGCAAAATATAATGCAATTGTTAGAATTGTTTTTATCTGAAAAGGTTTTCATATTTAAATTGTCCTTTGCGTAAAGTTAATGTTTAATTTCACTTCCTGTATCAAGTATCGCGAATACTTCCTACTGGGCATTTTCTGTGTGAAAACAATTGATTGCACTAGGAGTCCAATTTGATATTAGAATTTGCCCTCGTTATCGAGTCCTTTATTATTTTAAATTGGTTTGTACAAGCGGTTGTAGCGGTTGTACTGAAGATATGTCAACACTTACCTTTATTATTCTTCTTGAATTATCTACGTTCTACTTGAGAACTTTATATTATTTTGTTGGATATGAATGTAACTAAGTACACTCGCGAACTGAAATCACTTACAATTAACACTTGGCAATTGCAATTAACTAGTTCTATTAGATCACACGAGGACAAAAATCATTCGACAAAAGCACTAGACACTCCTTTGGTTGCCAAGACAATGAACTTTTTTCTCTGTACAACGAACTAGATCTTATCAATTTTAAATGTATTCGGTAATTGTCCATTCCTCACTGTTGCTGGTTTCTGTTTTGGTGTGATTAAAGGGCGGTAAACTTCTAAATCCTTTCTATGGGTGTTTACCATCTTAAGTTATTTAATTTTAGGAAGACTTCTCTTTTGCGGGCACATTATATATTACGGTTATTTATTTAATGCTACTTAAAAATATCTACAAAAATTCTGACTTGTGGGAACACTTTTATGATGTCTGTAAATACGGCAATTACTTAAAGTTTTGTATGTGCATTTCATAGCAAAGCATGAATTTTAATGATTCATTTAAATTTCACTTGATATGAAATTAATAACATATTTAGTGATGCATAGTCAGTTAAAATTGTAAAAACAATGACTGTAGAATATTTTTGTGACGACTGGGGGTTAAAGTGTATTTTATTAATAAGTTTTCGGAGAGTCCTGCGAACACTATTATGGCTTGGTGTTTTACTCCCAGAAAACTTGTTTATTAAACTCTTTGGCACCCAGTCGTGTATTAAATTTTGTATCTATCATGGGCGCGGTTTAAGGTCCTTGGAAAATAATTATCTTCTCCCCGTGGCCCACGCACGCTTACTTTACGCCTTTGATATATAAATAACTATTATTAACCTATTTATCCCGAAATTTCAAAAACAACATTAACGGCGGATTCTATACAGGGTGTCACATAAGTACGGGCCTCTACTTCAGGAGCGAATTCTAGATGTAAATCTAGGACAAAATTACTAATAATTTTTTTTCTAAAGTGCTTCCTAAGAAAGATGTAGCTCTCTAAAGATGGCGCCAAAAAACGCTTTTTCGATCACAGCTATCAAACGATAGGAGATAAATTGATGAGATTTTCGATTTAAAATGACTGTCCAATTTGCTACAACAGTTCTAAATTAAAATTTGAAATTGCTCAGAGGCGTCGGTTATGGGGGGGGGGGCAGTACTTCTTTACTCATAACTTTTTTATGATACGAAATTTGCCAACTCTAGTATCATAATCATAAAGACCAATGATATTTACGAAAAAAAGGTACTCTTGTATGAAGTCGCTCAGGGCAAACGTTTTCGTGAAAAACGCACTTCTGCAAACGGCTGTCGCTAAAATTGTGATTTCTAATTGTATTGGTTTATTCATCAATCGGAAAAAAGTAAGAGTCAAATTAAAACAGACTTTAATTAGAAATAACAAAACAAAATCCACATAAACGAAACTCTAAAGTAAATGTTCAAAATGATTGCCTCCAGCTAAAATGCATTGTTGTGCATGTCTTCTGAAGGACCGTCATACCCTTTCACAAACACCTGGCGTGTTGCGAATTTGGTTAAAGCCATCTTCAATATGTTGACAGAGATCGTCTATGTTGTTGACAGGCATAGAATAGACGATTTGTTTTAGATGTCCCCATATGTAGAAATCCAGGGGATTTAAATCAGGGGATCTGCCAGGCCCTGGCGAAGGTCCTCCTCCTCCTATCCACTGCTCGGGTACCATGTTGTTCATAACTAGAGTTGCCAAATTTCGTAGCATAATAAAGTTATGGGTAAAGAAGTACCCTCTCCCGACCCCCATAACCGACGCCTCTGAGCATTTTCAAATTTTAATTTAGGACTGTTGTAGCAAATTGGACAGTCATGTTAAATCCAAAATCTCATCAATTTATCT
>JAHWXV010249141.1:0-13611 GCA_024586415.1 Phrixothrix hirtus | reverse complement strand
CAGTAAACGTTGGCATAAAATTATTGATGTAAGTAAACTAAATATCAAGATTTTTTTCCATATTTTTATGTATTGTAATAATTTAAATAATCCAATCGTATTATTTTAACAGCCGACGGGATACGTTCTGTTTTTACTGAATGATTGCAATATTTATTTTTGTTGTCATATTCTCGTACATCTATAACAAAGTTATTTGTAATTTATATGATTTATTTCGAACTGAAATAGCCAACAATCTTTGCCTTTTAAAGCTCTACAATTATAATGTCTAGAACTGGTTCGTAACAAATATTATGTCATTTAAAACCTTTTAAATATAAAAACTAACGCAATTTCGTTATAAATATGACAAAGTGTTTAAAAAAATAAGCATCAAGTAAATTAGGAAGAAAGAATTTTCAGGATCCTATCGTTTAATCTGAGCACGAAAATTTCAAATCCCTGTTTAATACGACATTCATGTAGTAAGAAGGGCTTACTTTAAAAAATCATGATGTTAGTGAAAGAGCTACTACACTCTAGTGAAGAGAAAAACTGACATTAATAGAGATTATAGAATAATTCCTGAAATCCTTTATTAACACAGGAATAATAATTCCCGTTATTATGGGTTCGAAAGGTAAAAAATGAAATTATTTCCATCTTTCAAACAATGAAAGGGCGCCAGTTAAAGAAAATTTTTCCTATACTAATAACATTCAGTTTTGATTACCTAACATATACAGAATTAGGGTCGTTAAACCGAAATTCTACGTTATATAAGCCTTCTTATTTTTGTAATATTCAGAGCAGGTATGCTAGAAACATTTAAGTAACATTTATGTGGAAATAACAAGCACCGTGGGTTTTCCGGGCAACATTTTAAAGACCACTAATGTTATTTCTGCAGACATATGGTAGGTAGAAAGTGAACGTGCAAAAGTACGACCAAGCAAAGCATTCTCATTTTTTAGAAGGTAGTCATATTGAATAATTAATTTGATTATTTAATATCAGCTGAAAGTACAATTTTCACAAACATTTTATTAATCAGGCGGAAAATGTTTAACGAAGTGCGTATATGTTTATAAGAAATATGGTAGAACAAGGGAAGAACAAAAATACATCATAAATAAAAATGCTCAGACGACCCAGAAATTGATTTTGTGGCGATCGACAATGTAGATAAAAATAATTCCATTTTTTCCTCGTAAAATAAATATTGAAATTTTTGCAAAGTTAAGGCAATATTTATCCAAGCGATTTTTCATTAAAAGATCAAGCAGTGTATGACAAACTGAACGGAATGAAAAAGATAATATTTTTAAAGGAAAAATTAAATCAAGATGGAAATGAGTTAAATTGGAAATGTGGAATTATAAAGCCTAAAGTTTATATGTGGGTTAACATGTGAATTTCGGAATTCCGTTTTTAAATTCTAGTTATATAAAAGGTTAAGTTTTAATAGTAGTTGTTCATAATGAAACAGGAGTTAGTAAATTGGGTATGCTGTAAAATGGTCTATGAAACTGGCACTAATCCAAGTACCCTTAACTTTAGAAATCGTTTTGGTAAACGACACTTTATAGCAAATTAGTTAATTTTTATATTTAGTATACAAGACAGTGTACGTGAAAAGTGGATGTACTTTTTACCATTTTTAACTTAGAGACTATGTAAAAATTAAATGAGTTACTATTTTGAAGTTACTAAATAAATTTATACCAGTGTTCATTCCTAAACCGCCATCTAAGACCATTTATTTCTTTAAAATACTAACACATAAATTTGGCATTTAATGAACGTAAAGGCGTGTTAAGGGAAATAAAAATAATTAGATAGATATATTTGTACAAGCTTAAATTAGGTTTTCGGTTCACTTCTCAACCCCAAAAATTACAAAAATTATACGACAGGCATTGTTTATCTACAATAGTAGTACTTATACATAATTTGAATAGGGTTCATCTGCATATTTGTATTGTAAGCATTGTATTGTTTAATTTTCTCTATTATAATGACCGTAATAATTTCTTTATAAGTGGATGCTTTGTTAACAATTATTTAACTGTATACTTAATTAACCTTATATTTCGCTCAATGTTTACTAAAATTGAAAGATATTAAACAATTATGTGTTTATTTGTTTCACTAATTGTCATTTTATATTGCGTGGAAAACTTCAACTTAACATTTGTCAGCGCCTTTTGTTTGAAACACTCCGTACATTTTAAAGTTTTCCACTTTAACATCATCCTCAAGTTAAAATTTCAGAAACAATTAACGGGTGTAGTTTTTTTATGGCAATAAACAAAGCACTTGGCATATAGTACTCTAAATTCAATTAGCTTTACATTCCGCACAATTTTAAAAACTGCGTTCGTTGAATTAAAATTTGTATACTGTATAATTATTTTAATTGTTCTTATGGTTTCTGAGAATCAAGTTTGGGCCGCAGTCACCTGTGCGAAGCTAGTTTTAATTGCGGCGAAGATAAATTTTAGGAAAATTACTAGATTAGCGCTCTTCAACAATTGTTTAAATTAATACTACGTACATAGTTCAATATCACACATTTGAAATTCAAGTAACAACATTTCTAGAAATACGAGGTACGTCCACAAATAAAGTTCCATTTGATAGGACAAAAAAGTTTGTCAAAATATCCTCAAGCCTTAACCTTCCCTCTTCATAAAAACATGCCGCCAGTGATGTCAACCAAGTGGTAACGTGTTCTTAATCTTGTCGTCATTGTTGAACCGCATGCCATGAAGGCTCGATTTTCGGTGCAAAAAAGATGGAGGTCGCTAGTAGCAAGATCTAGGCAGTATGGAGGGTGGTTAAATTGTTTCCAGCCAGAGTTTTTTTTACATTCCTTCCTCTCAGATACCTAGTCAAAGACTATGTAAATGTATTTGTCCGCCCCGACGTGTTGGCGAGTGACGTCGGGTTGCGGTGTTACCGTACGGTAGGACCTTATTTGGCCCGTAACTAGATTTGTTGGGAATGATGATTTAACAGTATCTCCTTCATCCTGTTTTTTTTTATCGCCGCTCTGCCGATTAGATCCTCTGCCTCCTTGTCCTTACGTAAGTTGGCGTTACTGACGTATAATGGAGCCCCTGTGATCATTCTTAGTAGTTTTTTATGAATGTTATTGATTTTTTCATTGAGCTGCTGACGAGCGCTTGACGTAAATTTCCTCCTGGTACGTTAGAAACGGTAGGATGATCGATTTTGTTTTTAATCTCAAGTTGTAGTTGGACGTATTGCCCTAATATCGGATAAAGGTTGTTTGCTATTGACTTGGCATACCCTGCTCTCATAGTTATGTGTGCTTTTCAACTTAGGTTGCGGTCAAATAGTAGACTGAGATAGGTGGATTTTGACGTTATTTTGACTACTTCCTTTCCGTTTGCCCGATTTCGTCGAAAAACGAACTACCTGCGTTTTGTCGTCGTTTAATGTGATTTTCCATTTATCTGCGTAGTCGCTTATCATCTTTAAGCACTGTGTCATGGTTGACCTCGTGACCACCATGTCCCAGCCTGCTACTATAATTTCAGTGTCGTCAGCGAAATGCAGTATTTCGGCATTTTTGAAGTTTCTGAGTTTTGGTATGTCACTAGCGTATATGCCATAAAGAATCGGCGATAGTGTTGACCCTTGGGACGGACCCTCTCGTGCTCTTCGTTATGTCGATAAGTCTTCCCTAGCCGTACCTGGAAGGATGTATGCGTTAGAAGCGAAGGGATCATTTTGATTATCGCCAAAGGGATGTTAACTGGGTACATTTTGTACACTAAAGCATGTCTCAAAACCTTATAGTATGCCTTTTCTACATCTAGAAATGCTGCCAAAATACTAAATTTTGTTTGATCCTTGCTATCATGGCCTCTAAGTTGGTCGCTTATTGCAGATACTTTGTTCCTGAAACCGAATTGCTGGTGCGAGATTGTTTGAGTATCCTCCAAAAAGGATTGCAGTCGCTGATTAATGATTTTTTCCAATACTTTCAAGAGTGCGTTTAGAAGGTTTATTGGTCTCCTATTCTTAAGTACCGCAGGGTCCTTGCAGTCGCTGATTAATGATTTTTTCCAATAATTTCGAAAGTACGTTTAGAAGGTTTGTTGGTCTCCTATTCGTAGGTACCACAGGGTCCTTACCTTTCTTCCGCACGGTGACTATGATCGCCGTCTTCCAGTGCAGAGGTAAATATTATATAGCCAAAAATTTGTTGATTATATTGACTATTTCGTTCTTAGGTTTTTTGGTAAATATTTTCACTGCCTTGGGCGAAATACCATCCATTCCCGATGCCTTCCTTGTCTTCATGGTCTTAAGGACATTAGTAGCCTCTTCTGTGTTAGTTATAATGGGGTTTTCTATATCTAAGTTCTTAAAGGTCTGAGAGTTGTCGTGCCGCATTCGCTATGTGAGGGCGGACATTGTCGCGAATCAAAACAATGCTGCTGGTATTGCACGATGCAGTTTCTAAGCGTCTCACAGTAAATATTTGCATTAATTATCCCGCCTCGCGTTAAAAAATCCACTAACAGGACACGGTATCTGTCCTAAAACACTGTGCACATCATTTTTCGTCAAGATTTGTTGGGTTTTGTTCTTGTTGGTGACGAAGTATGCCTATACTCCATCGATTGTCATTTTTATTCAGAGGTTTCATAAGATACCCACGTTTCATCCCCAATACCGCTAAGAAAGGTATCACCTTTATCATCGTAACGTCAAAAACTCAAGTGCGCTTCCCTAATGCTTATTTTAGTGTTCCTAGTTAAGATTTTTTGGCACCCAGTGAGTACCAAATTTCATGAAAAATTTCGTGAAAAGGTTATAAAATTTTGAGAAATTCCATATAGAGTGAAAATTGTAAATCTAATGTTTGATTTAACCTTTCAAGCAATTGCACGAACCAGTTCATCAGTAACTAAAGATGGACGCCCATTTTTTTCGTCATCCTGCACATTATCACATCTTTTATTCAACTGTCTAACCCATCTCCTTACTATTGAAGCACTTATCACACTCTCTACATACACCGCATAGATTTGTTTATGGGTGTGGACTGTGTACTTACAGACCTAATCTTACAAATGGCGGGATTTTCTATTAGCAAGCACTACAAACCATATACAACATTCAACTATCTCGAAATGGAGTCAACTTCTTCTAAATGGGCCAGGGCAAGTACCGTGCATGCGCTTAATTGAATTTGTGGCGCTTCGGTGACAGGAAATACAAACGAAACTTACTTCGTAACAACTAAAGTCTAAAACGAGACATCTGGGTCAAAATTGGTACTGATAACGAATAATTTTCCCCGGTTCTTTGAAGTTAGGCCACGTATTCCAGCAGAGCTGTTAAAAATCAAGGCAGAATGGTTTGATCTATTTAATGCAGCAATAAAATTTCAAAAGAATACCGATTACGGTACCTCCTTCTAAATTACTAATACTTGCTATTTGTATAAAAACTTTAAAGACAAGCAATGTTTTAATTTGATTGGCACGGGGACATAGTCCCCTTTTAACTCGATGCACTTGTTCCAACGATATTCAAGTCATTTAATTCCTTTACTATAATACGACGAATCAAACGCCTCAAAATAATCATTTATTTCTACGATCACTTGTTCATTAGGTGAAAATCTCTTTCCATCCAGCCATTTTTCAAGTTTGAAAACAAGAAAAAGTCAGATGGATCCGACGGAGTATTTTGAATCGTAATTGTACTAATTTTGTCGTGGCAATGTTCGAGGAATGAGCCGGTGCATGGTCACGATGAAACAACACTTTCTTGCCAAATGCGGCCGTTTTTCCTTTAATTTTTCAATCAGCTGGTCCAATAACGACGCATAGTATCTGTCTGTTATTATTTTATCCTTTTGCAGATAATATGTAAAGATAACACCAGGAGCATCCCAAAATTCGGTGGCCATAACCTTGTTAGCTGATGGAACCACTTTTGCTTTCTTCGGTGCGCTGCAACCGATTTCTACCGATTGTTTTGTTTGAATTTTTGTTTTGGGGGTATAGTGGTGTATCTATGTTTTGTCAGCGGTAATAAATCGACGCAAAAATTCGGCGGGATTATGATTAAAAGGTCCACAGTTAGCAGACTCAGCACTCATCTTGCTGACAGCTCTCTCATACCTAAGTGACCAACACGTTCTTTAGATATACCTATACTGTCTGCTATCTTATGTACCTTTAATCGATGATCATTTAAAACAAGATCATGAACTTTGGTGATAATTTCGTCAGTGGTAGCTCCTTTCGGACGTCCTGATCTTGTTTCACCTTCGATACTCGTGCAACCACGTTTAAATTCATTTACCCAGAATGATGGCGCAGATTCGCAGTGAACATTATCTAACTCTACTTTAATTTCTTTGGGGTTTTCCCGGAGATATGGGAGTGTTTAATCATAGCACGAAATTCTTTTTTGTCCATATTCACAAAACAACGTAACACGTTTACTTTAAACAACTGTAAGAAACAAAGGGCGTAACGTATTTTGCTGAAACTTTTACAGCTGTCTTATAACATATGGTAGATTGGATAACTGACACGCATGCGTAGATTATGATGCCATCTCTATGTCAGTTACCTCGCTAATCATACCGCCCTCGTACACTGAAAATCAGTCAAGATGTGAAAAGGCAGCATCCTGAAATTTTATTTTAGGTCGTTTTATATTAACAGTAGTTACATACATGATAACTCCTGGAACGCCCAAATCATCGTGAGTATTGCAACACTTTTGGGCTACGATTATAATTTCCCGCTTTATATGTAAAAACATAGTTCGTAGCAGTAGTGGCACAATTCCTAGATATTAATTAGGTCATCAAAGCAGATGACGCGTTAATTTAAACAATTTCAGTAATCAATCGCCTAATACTGTTCAAGATAGTGAAATATAAACACGAATCTATTGCATTTTCAAAGGAACGATCCCTAAAAGCTTCGCCGCAGTTAACTATGAGCACAAAAATTTTAGTCTAATAATGAATACTTTTATAGACAACTTCTTGAGTATTCTACAAAGTTTTACAGCTATTTGTGTCATCTTGTATTTATGAATTTAGCGAAAATAAATAAAATTAAATTTGCTGTGAAACGGTAATAGATACCAAAATATTGCATAGTCAATTGTTGTTTAGAATTCAAAACTACATTTAAAAAATAATTTATTTATACCTAATTTTTCTATTGGACTAGTGAGAGCCATTACCCATGCTCCGTCATGTGAGCTTTCCGTTTTTTGTAAGTTACACCGTGTACTCAATTGAATTTAAACGTCTTTATTGGTTTGGAAAATATAGAAAATCGTTTTTTCACAACATTTCTCGAACAATATTTGTACCAAGATCCTTATTTTCTTTGATAGTAGGCATAAACTAGCCTTTAAAAGACTGGTTACGCGTAGCAGAGTGCTTTAGAAGCACTTACAAACGCGTGTCATATGTTACTTTTTGTTATTACATGCATAATTATTTGCGAAACAAGAGAAATAAACCAAACCTTAAATCAAATCAATTCACTTTTTATTTGAAACAGGATATTTTACGTTTTCCCAAATTATAATATTGTACCAACGGTTGTTTACAAGCTTATTTGGCAGCTATTTAAAAATGATTCTAAACAATCTAAAAGCTTCATCTGAAATCAATCAAATAATTAAAAAGTGGTATATTTCACATTTATACGAAACATTTTCGTTTGGTCTGATATTGTATAGAAATTATTTGAATTAAATTAGTGGCATATAGTCGATCAACAATAATAAGTAAAATAATTGTAATTTTTGTATAGTTGGTCTATTTAAATAGAATTCTCTTTATATTCTAACCAATACATACATTAACGTAATTTGATGTGTAAAATAAATACACGTGTATCATACACTATTTTTTATTATACTTGCATAATTGTTAATTAATTTAACATTAAAATCAAATCAAACTCACTTCTTATTTAAAACAGACAGACTGATATTTTTATAAATAGCATGTTGATAGCAACGTGTAAATAAATAGTTCCTGATACCGTTGCCTAATAATCCTTAAATCATGGCGTTCTTTAGAGGCTGTTTTATGCACGCTACTAAGGATTGTACACAATGATTATGATGCAGGTATAACAATACTATAATGTATTTTAGGGTCCGACGTTATTTCCGTGAGATGGTGTTTAAAACTGGTAGTTGAATGCCTACAAGATGTGAATTGTTCAGCAGTTACACTCAGTCACGCAGAATAATTAAAACAAATTGTTTTTCTATGAGTACCTTTGAGACATATACGTATTCCAAAGTTTATCTAGTTATCGCATTCTCTTAGAAAAAAAATATTTTGGCGGGTCTTCAAAATATTCGTTCATGGCACATTATTTGAAGCAAACATTTGTCTCCTGAGGTTCTTTTTTAAATTTTTTAACGCACATGGGATGTGGCACCTAGGCAAATTTGCATTTTTGAATAATACTTTGAAATGGTACGCAAAAGCAAATCTTCTTGTCTCCAAGGTTTCATTCAAATTCCAAATTATTTTCCATACACTTTTCCGGTAATCGTAGTCCCTTTACAAGCGTACTCAACTGACAAAACACCTACAGCTTCCCACGAAATGGTTGATATCAGTTTTCTACTTTAGTTGTGGCATTTTTGGTAGAAAGAAACCCCTATGAGGCATTGTATCGACCCTTATTTAGTGAAAGGATTCTAGTGATAGATCCACGTCCTATCATCTGTAAAAATTCGAGAAAAAGCTCAGATCATCTATAGAGCTGTTAAATTGTTTGATAAGTTTTTGATCTATCGTAAACAGTTTAGTAATTTAATGCTCAGATACTTTTTCTTGTAAAGATCATGGTCCACAGTCCTTAAAATAGCTATTTATGATAGATTGTAATAGATTCTACCGTTGCTAGAAGAGACGCTTTCATTAGTCGATCTAACATTACTAAAGTTTAGATGTTCTGTATAGCTTGAGCCGAACTTGTTTCCACAGATTATCCGGATTTTGGATCATTTTGTATCTACCCAGCCGAAACTGTTTGGTGTGAAATTTAATTTGAAATATGTTGGCTTTTCATTTCCATACACTGAACCTATTCGTTTATTGAAAACTTTTATGCCATTGTTGTTTTATGTGACGAACTTGTAAGCGTTTCTGATATTCTTAGAACATTGGTCAGTCGTTTGGAAACACCAGATACATATATCCACGTAGTAATAGTAAAATCTAATTGGTGAATTACCAGTGTCAGTGTTATGTCAAAATCGCAATTGTAAATTGTTGTAAATAACAGTTATTAAAATTCGAAAATCGAAAATATAGGAGCATTTTTTAAAAAATATTTATTTAGCAATTCCCATGTGAAGACAAACAAGTCTAAAAATAAACGCTAACCCCTCTCGTCTTCACCCTTCTATTTCAAGGAGACGCTTCGTTAACAGAGAGTAGATATTTAAGAGCTTCAAAGTTAAGCTGCATTTTCAGTGGTGCGTGCCCTGGCGATATCAAAGAACACAATTGAAAAGTTACTCGTATCATGTATTGGGGGATCAAATTGATAGAAGTTTGGTCTATTTCTGCCCATAGCGAATTTGCAATAAAAAAGTGTCAAATTCAATTTCCTGCCGATTTGGAACCAAAGGGTTTAAGTCGGGCAAGGTTGTATAAGAAGAAAATCCTAGGCAGTACGTTTGTTATTTTCTATTCCTTCGGGAAGTTATTGATCTGCAGAACACCAAGTAAGTGAATTATCCGTTATTTAAACTCCACCCATCTTCACACCTCGTTAAGTTAACCCTGCTCGGACGAATTAGTCGATCACGTATAAATTCAAGACGAGTTCGTTAAAAATCATAAATAAAAGACTAACGTTTTTTTTTTAAATTTTAATTGTTCATATTATTAAGGACATTAGGGCAAATACCTCTTTGTTCATTTTAGAATGGTTTAGTTATTAGCAACGCAAGGGTCCCTTGATTTAGAACTACAAAATTATTGTTTCCATTATTCCCATTCGGGGAGACATGTAAATTGTTAATTGTAGTTCATATTCTTTACTTCTAATTATATTCGAACTTTACGTAGAGATCTTATTTTTTTTATATGTAGACCTATAGTTGTAGTAATACATACTTTCTTTCAGGAACTAGTTAATTTTTAAGCGAATAACCCATTTAGATAGTCTATCGTAATTTTACCTGATCACAGAGTAAACCCAGTGACGTACATAAAAAACTACCTTACTGTAAGTACATGTTAATAAAATCCTCGATTTAAAGCTTTGGAGATCGGTTTCTTTGTTTACCGGCCAATATAACAACAGAATTTTGGACTATTATCTTTCCGTTATTGTTATAAACAAAGCGGCGCCCTTACTTACGACTATTCGCCGAATTTTTGAATACCTACTTGTAATCACTGAATGCTACCTAATAGAATTCATCACAATTGTAGAACCCATCCCAACCCCCACTGTGGTGCCGGAGCAAACCAGCTAATTCAGGGTAATTACTAATTTTAATAACCATTAAAGACCATTATAAACTTTTAGATAACTCATTTTAGACACAAAAACGCGTATAAAACTTTATAATTTATAGCACTATAGCACATACAAATGTTAGAGTAACTTATAGTGAAATATTTTGTGATTAGTTTGATTACATTAAAATGTGCCTTCAACATTAGTTTAGTTTTCGAGGTCAAAGCCTAGTTTCATTTGTAACACGAAGTAATCTAAGTTTAAGAAAAAAATGGAAACCATATTCTATTTGTTAGTTTTTTAGGTAATAATGCTTTCCGTGCATATACTGTCAATAATGAGGCACAGTTATTGTTTGTTATTTGCATTTAAATTTATTTCTGTAGCTAAATAAAATTTTAATTAAAAATTTGAACAACCGGTTATTAATTTACAAACAGTCACGGAGTTAATTAAAAAATATAAGACTTCTACATTTTTCTAAAATTTAATTAATAAATGAAATATTAAAGTTTGTAGATCACGTTATTAACCTAGATGTGCTTGTTAAAAAATAAAATTTTATTTAACAACTTTATAATTCTATTCAGCATTCATTTAATTTTATTTCTTTTTTTGAGTTGGTGCACTTACCAAATCTGGCAATTCTATTATAGATAGATTTAAGGTGTATTCCATATGTTCACTATTTTAACTTTTGTTGCGGTAAAGTGTTCGGTAATTTGGTAAATCTGAAACCTGGAAACTTACGCATGTACCAAAACAACTACCAAAGTTGGTTGACTATAGCGGTTAGCATCTTGATGTCCTTATTTATTATACCATATACGAGGTGCGACAATTAAGTAATGAGACTGATGTAAAAAAATATCACATGTCTTTAGTCATCTTTAGTGTAATCTCCTTCTGCTTACATGCACTTCAGCCACTGCTGAAAACATTTCTGTAACTCTTCTTTTGAAATGTCCTCCATGGCCCTCGTCACAGCTTTTTGGACATCTTCTGTTGTTTGAAAATGGTGTCCCTTAATCACTATTTTGAGTCTTGGAAATAGAAAACAGTCACACGGAGCAATATCGGTTGAATAAGGTGGCTGTGGTAGTGCTCAAATACGTTTTGCGGTTAAAATTTGCTGCACAGATAGTGCAGTATGGGATGGCGCATTATCGTAATAAAGAATCCAATTATCAGTAATGCTTAGCATGCATTTCACTTTTGATTTTGACATGCGAGCTTTTTTTGGTCTGGGTGATCCTCTTGAACACCATTGCGAACTTTGATGTTTTGTTTCTGGATCGTACTGGTAGAACCAACTTTCAATACCAGTGATAACATGGCTCAATAAATCTGGATTGATTTCCACTTGCTCTAACAAATCAACCGCTATATTTTTCCGTGTTTCTCGTCGTTGGTCTGTGAGATTTTTGGGAACCATCTTTGCACAAATTTTTCCCATACACAGATTTTAAGTTAGTATTTGACGAATAGTTTCCCGATCGATGTTGAGTTCTTGTGCCACCATTTTAACGGATAATATTCGATCAGATTCTACGATTTCACGCACCCTGTCCATGTTGACATCAGTCCGTGAGGTTAATGGCTGTCCACTGCGGTCTTCACCTTCAACATTCGTTCTGCCTTCACAAAACATTTTATGCCAACAAAAAACTTGAGCTCTTGACATAACCTCATTTCCAAAATCCTTCTGAAGCTTACCCTAAGTTGTCGTCGCATTCTCACCTAATTTAACACAAAAAGAAATGGCATACGGTTGTGTAATATTTCGCGATTCCATTGCTGTAACGAGAGACAAAAACACGTGTTACCTTATTACAGCAAAACACACGAGTGAGCGGCCGCATCAATGTGCCGCTCCGACTAGAAGTAGCTAAGAGATCAAGGTCAAAGAAGGAGTGCCTGCGCAAGCTTCAGGGTTACCACATCTTGGAAAAAAATCAATCTCATTACTTAATTGTCGTACCTCGTAGGTTACATTTTCGAAGTTTGGTTCTCATACAAGAACTACAAGCGTTTCAAAATTAAAATACATATACAAGGAATCATCACACAACAATATATTTCAACGATCCTTTTCTAATAAAAATAAATATCACGCTTGTTGCTCTACTGGCGTTGAAATGCATTAAAGTGGTCTGTCAAGGAATTCATATAGATCTGCTACAACGTCCGTTATTTGTTTAAAATCAGTTCCGTTTTATTTCATTTATCTGAAAACATTTTATGCCGTTAAGCTTGCATAAATGTTGATTATTTGTTTAACTTGCTGTCAGATTAGTTTGAAATAATTTGTAAGAATTACTTTCGGTTCATTAACTTTATTCTTGAAGTTCCATTTATTAACATTTTATTTTATCCAAGTGTATATTTAAAACCTGTTTAAATATTAAAGTAGGCGAATTCATAGCTTTTAAATAAAATCTAACGTAATTTAACTTAAAATTACTAAATAGTTGCAATTCCTATAAAGTTAATTCTAAATGCTGTAGTTGTCATGATTCTATTTATAGCTGCAAGGTTAGCGGTTGAAGCATTTTTATTTATTCAGGCAACATCACGCGTTATCTAAGAATGAGTTGAGATACGAAGAACAACAACAACGTCCCCGCGAGAGGGAAAGTTAAACAGTACAAGACTCTAGCGTGAACCGTCAAGCATAGAAAACGAATACGCAAGTCGCGGCTCTGTATTCTCAGTTTTATAACGCGGAAGATTCCACGCTGGTTGTAATGTAAAGAGTTCGCGCTTAAGGGGTTGTGGCTCACCAAGACAGCGATTTGGTGCATGAACCTGGAGTTAAGAGGCCCCTAATTTGGTTTTGAAGCTGAGCATATTCTGCTACTCTACTAGGGAGCATTTAGCGAAGGAAACTTCAACTGATTTCTGTAAGTATCCTCTTCATTCCGTACCGCCTTATCCATGATTCATATGTACCTGGTATTAAGATCAGCTACACTATTACCATTCGCCATCAAATTTATAGATCCAGTAATAATTAATAAATCACTCGATAGTGTTTTCTGACGGTATATATATATATATATATATATATATATATATATATATATATATATATATATATATATATGTA
>JAHWXV010249120.1:0-14088 GCA_024586415.1 Phrixothrix hirtus | reverse complement strand
TTATATATATATATATATATATATATATATATATATATATATATATATATATATATATATATATAAAGGTGATATTTTAGAATATTAAGGAATAAAATTGCATAAAATGCTTTCATTGAAATTTAGTATTGATAGTATCAATATTTATTGTTTTTATTTATTTTCGTTTATGATAATATGTGACCAAAAAATAAAATTATTTGCACAAAACAGTTTTTAAAACATAAAATCAAATTGGATTGAAGTATAATGGTAAGTAGCCAGAATTAAATATCCTAACAAATTCTACAAAGTCAAAAACAATTTTAGTGCATTTTTATTCTTATTTCGTTTTACATTTTTGTATAGTTATTTTTAAAATAAAAAGTGTTATTCAGTGCATCTTCTTAATTTAGTTCTTTTATTTCTATAGAAATGAAATTTAACTTTACATGGAATTCTGCAAAGTTTTTATATAACAAATGTTTGTAAGTTTTAAAAAGTAAATAGTGCTCCACAAAATTATCAGTTACTTTAAAATGAATTTAAGTTAAATAATTTTAATGGTTTAATAAATTATTATCAAAAAGAAAAATAAGTACATGTAATAAATAAAAACAAATACAGGAGAAATTTTCGTGATAAAATCAAATGTTCAATAAAAGTAATTATCAATTCATAGGTATGCATTTAAGACTGTAATAATTTCATTTTTCATGGAGCTAGGTGGTGCTAGATCTAAAGAAACTAGAACCAAATTTTGGGATGATTTGGAGTAATGCGGGGGGTATGGTATCACATTTCAAGTACCTATAAAATCCTTCTGGTGATGGTGCTAGCGATAACGAATGTGGAGCTAGCATTTCAAATCCCTCAGGAAATTTGGCGGGGCTAGCGTTAACTTGGTCCCTCACGAAAACAAATGGTTATAACTCAATTACCTTTAAGGTACTAGCTTTCTATTTAGTTGAGCTAAATGGTGCTAGCTTAAGACATTCTAGAGATAGGTTTTAGGACATATTGGTTTACCTGGGGGGGGGGGGCAAGTTAACAAACCCCTTACAAATTAATTCGGTGCCTGTTGGTGTCAATGACCTAATGCTACCTAGCAAGCAGTTTCCAAATCTTCAGTAATAATAAAGTTATCAATGTTATTTTAGACATTTTCCTATGCCTTGAAATGACTCAACCCAGTGATGTTGCAGTGCTCAAAATGTTTGGTGTGTTCAACTCTGTTTATTACAGCAGATTCTGCATACAATTCTCTTCTATAAAACACTTGATATTGAAATACAGTCATAATCAAGCATTTTTTTCTCCAACACATGACAAATGTCACTCAATTTCCTCCAGCTTTGAAATTGAAAATTAAGCTAGTTTCATGTTTCTGTGATTCTATATTTAGAATTTTCATACAAAATCAAATTGTTTCTTTCCAAGACACCAGTCATGGGCATATGAAAACATGTTTTCATATGTAACGCAATCAGACAAAAATTACTCTTATTGAATTTGGGTAGTTCTAGTCTAATGTCAGTTGTGATTAATTGTTAAATTTTTTTATGTTGGTTAGTACACTCTCGGTTCTTTCTTGCAGGTTTGGGAGTCAGCACTTTTACCAATATTTTTTAAAGTAATATGATTTTGTAGTATAAAGAAATAGGACATGATCACATAAAACCATTATGCACATCCCCATCTTCAGTTTGTTTAATTTACATCCGAATGGTTATATTTTGAACTCCTTCATTATTTTATAGTTCTGGTTATACCGGCTAAATTAATGTATGACTTTATATCTCTACCATCTATATGAACAAAAAGTTAGGAAAACATTAAAATGTGAAGGCACTGAATTAATTTTATACCATCATAAGTTTAATATTAAAACTTTTTAATATCTCATTGAAGTAGCCTTTCATTTGTGAAGTTTTCATATCAAACTTATTCCTAATAGCATTAAATAAATGCTTTAGGTATAATAAGTAATTAGAAATAAGTTTAGATATTTTTAGTAATTATTATTTATATTCATTGATCAAGAATTTTGTTTATATGTAATAGTAAACAGCTTATATTTTAGCATGCCTTCCTATACCTATGATATCTAATTTTTTAAATTCCAATAACACTAACTCACCAATCATCCTTTCCATAGGCATGATATCTAAGTAAAAATTATGTGCAATTAGGTAATTCACGAATAACTGATTCTTAATATATTAATAATCAATATGACAATAACAGACCAACATAGAATACTTTACTATTCACTTGTGGTTATGATACGAGGGTGATTTGGAAAGTTCACTGAATGGAGATGATAAAAACAAGTGATAGTTTTTTTATAGCTTTATTTTTCAACATAATCTCCAGTAACTTAAGTGCACTTAAGACTAGCGCTGTTACAATCATTTTATCTTATCCCTGTTATAAAGCAACTTTCCGGAAAGCCTGTAAAACACTTTTCTACAGCTGTACTCACTTCTTTATTGAACACAAAAACTTACTTTAAGAAATGAAAACAAGCGGAAGTCAAAGGGAGCTAAACCTGAGAAATATAGGGTGGAAGTTTTAATAATGTATATGTATTTTAATTCATTTAATTTTTGCATCACTGCAATACTTTTATGAGCAGGTGCATGAAAAATAATTTTTTTCTTTGTAAATCAACTTTATCTGATTAATTCAAAAGTTTTGCATATTATTCTGTAGTTATTATTTTATCTTTCTCAAGATAATCAATCATTAAAACTCATTTTGAATCCCAAAAAATATACATTATAACCTTTGCTGCACATGGAACCGACTTTGCCTTCTTTGGTGAAGAACAACCAGTGTATATCCATTATTTTGACTGTTCTTTATTCTCTAGTAAGTAATGATGCACACAGAACTTTGTTCTTCTTCAAACAATATGAACATTCTTGCATTTGTGATAAATTGTTAACAAATATGTATCCAACTTGCAGAAAACTTTTAATTCTTTATGAAAAATATGTCATACATATTCGGTTGAGATGTCTACAGGTTCAGCAATTTTATGCACTTTTATTTGCCAGTAATGAATTATTTGAAGGATTTTTGGTGTATGATGTATCTACTTATAAACCATTGTTTTTGAAGGAGCATTTTAAAACATTGCACTTACACATCGACTTCAAATGACTTGTAAACAAAGAATTAATTGACCAATCGAATGTACCCATATGATATGTGAAATGCATGACTGATAAAATTTATAGTTTTGTTATTGAATAATAGATGGCATTCTGTGTATTTCTCAAACCACCCCCGTATATTAGCAACTTAATTGCTTCAGATTTAACAATTAATCATACACATCTATATAATAAGAGAAGTATTAAATAACTCCATGATATTTATAAGAAATTTTTCACATCATATATAATAGATTAACAATATTTAATACAGAAATTATCAGCAAGACATTCTAGCCATCTTAAATTTTAGAATAATATGAAATCAAGTCAGCAAGAAATGCAATATTGTTTTCCTTCGGTGGGTGTATAGGTAGAAACTTAATAAGGAAAAGGAAAATAAATCAGTTTCTTCTATTCAAGAGTATAATAATTGTTTGAAAAATGTAGCAGCAATGATTATTGTAATGAAGATTGCTAAAGTCACTGCTGTCCGAATCATGAATGTTAACAGAAAATTTGAAAACTGCTTTATGGTAGTTCAACATTTAATATTCATTACAATTTATTAGAACAAACAGGAGATTGAATGGAATGAATTTACGTAAGAAGATTAGTACTGAATCCTAAATTGCTGCCAAAACATGTCCAGATTATGGGCAAAACATGTCTAGATTATGGGCAGTTCATGATCGATAGCAAAGTATGGCAAACATTTTTATTGCATTTATTGTATGCATTCCAATTTGAACCTGAGCATATCTAGAGCACAAGAAGGCATAATGAGTTCATTCAATTGCTTTAAATAATCTTGACAAACTTTGAGCGAATTAAAGGAACAACATTTGCTAAATTTATATAGTTACCTTAGAGCTTTATATAGTACTACCGATAATGATACTGTAATGAAACTATTTCATTGTATTAAAATCTTTATTCATATTCACTAATATTAGGATTATTTATATACACTCATTCATTTAAATATTTATTTCACAGTACACTAACAAAAGTTTATATTTCTATCTATGTATAACAGTAACTAACAGGACAAGACTCTAATTAAAACTAAAAACTAAGGAAATTTAAACTGCTATTTATATAGAAAGGATAAAGTCCAGAACAGTAAGGAAGGAACCTAGAATAAAATTAGTCATAATAATGATGTAATAAATTGCTATGCCATGAGTCATTGCTGAGCTGGAATTTAATTGACAGATATCAATTTCCGCAATGGGTCAGTTATGATTACATCATCTATCTTAATTATAAGACACCTTCTGGATTGTTCCAGAATGTTTCATTGAGTATTTACTGTTTCCAATTTTGTTACACTGCCCCCTCCTTAAGACTGTTACGTCCCGTAACAGAGACCTTCAACTTTGCACTTGCAATGGGCCTAGCTTTGTGAATATTGGAATCTGTACTGCGATCCATATTTGCAGTCCCGGTTCTTGAAAAAATAGCAGTCCACAGATTTCGTCATTGGTGGAGTTCCTCTTGGATTCCAACTACACACCAGGATTTTGATACCAGTGCCTCGAAACACTACTTTCAACATGTTATGTACCATGCACCAGTTAAATTGATCCAGACTGCAGCAAAGCTTTGGTAAGGCTAGCTTTCTGCTGGCACTGGCGCAAATTGTTGAAATCCTCCCGTTTTGGAACTTACATCATGCTAAAATTTCACTTGATCATAGGTTATCTGGATGTTATTGCAAACTCTCTCATGAATAGAATCTAGTTTCTTTCGTAAGCTTTCACTATACGCATTTCCAGCAACCTCCTCCTATCCAAACTGACTGCCAAACTCCAAATTACACGGTAGTCTAATATCCCAGCCAAACACTCTAGATCAGGCCTTTCCTATAATTTCATGTATAGCTGACTGACATGCTATTAGGAAACAAATGTAAGTATTGGTCCCAATGTCTTTGATGGTCTGAGACAACTTTTGACAAATATTTCCCCATTGTTCGATTCATGCATTCTACCATTCATCTGACTGTGGATGAAGAGTAGTTGGAATACGACCGACTCAAAATTTCTTCCTTGATCAGAATGTAATTCCAAAAAAATTCCAGAATGACTGAACAGTTCTTTTACCAAGGTCTCGGTCACTGTAACTGCCTCTTCATTAGATAGGTAGAGCATATGCTTTGGTCCATTTACTAAAATAGTTCATTGCAACCAGGATGTATTTGTTTTCTGCTTCAGTTTCTGGAAATGGACTAGCTATATTAATGACTACCCTTTCAAATGAGCTATCCACATATTACCACATCGGTGCTTTTCATCTCTCTCATTCCCAGGCATGCATATTACATATTTTCAGCACTACCCCTTAACATCAACCTTGCATTTCATCCAATAAAATCTATCACAGAACTTTTCCATAGTTTTCTTTACTGCTATATGCCCTCCAACTGGACAATTGTTGCAAAATTTCTGCTACTTTTTCTGAACCACCAGCTGCATTCATTTTTACTTCCATCATCATTTTCCAGGGCTCGTTACAAAAGGCCATCCTCAACTTGCAAGGAATCTCATTGGGACCAATATACCTTAACAACAGGATTGCATAAAACCACTTCATCCCTACCTGGTCTTCAACCTTCATTTCTTCATTTTAATAGCAACTGTAGATCTGGGTTGCTTTCTTGATCTTGCTTAACATTATCAGGTTTCCATTATATATTACTTGTAGTAGTACGGTTGGGAAGAGGTTCTTGAACTTTCGACTTTGAGAGCAGTGCTTGCGATCTTCTGGGTAAGGCCATTTTGATAAAGCATCAGCATTCCTATGATTTCTTCTGGCACACTGCTCAACTTCAAAGTAAGTCATACTCTTGCAGCCATTCAATCCTTATCGCTATTGGCCTTTTGGATTCTTAAATTGCAGGAGCCATTTCAAGGCTGCATGATCAGTTCTTAGTAAGAAATTTCGTCCTACAAGTATTTGTAAAAGTGTTCAACGGCCTTTATTATCCCTAGCAATTTTTGCATGTCACACGATAGTTCCTCTCAGGTTTGGACAACACTTTGCTAAAATTCCTAGTTACTCATTTTTGGTTTTGGTTTTGCGATAGCACTGCACTGATACTGATGTGGCTAGCATTGGTATCTTGGACAAATCGTCCCTCTGTTGTAGGGTAATTGAGTTTGGGTGCCGTTATCAATGTTTCTCTAAGTGTTACAAATGACTCTTGGCAACTATTGCTACATAAATATGGTTGATCTTCTTCATCAAGTTTTGTAAGTGGTTTTGCGATGTCTGTAAATCCACGTACAAATAGATGATAGTAATTAAATAATCCCAAGAAGCTTTGTAATTCATGTTTATCTTTTGGTTATGGCCATTCTCATACACTGAATTTTCTCTGGATCAGCTACCACACCTTTTTCAGAAACTACATGACCCAAGTATTTCACTTTGTTTTGAAATAAGTTGCACTTTTTCGGATTAAGTCATAAATGTGCACTTTGTAGTTTTTAAAACACGTCGAGATTTTTCAGGTGTTCATCGAAAGTCTTTCCGATAACTATAACATCATTCAAGTATACTAGACATATTTGCCAAGACAGTTCCCCCAGAATCAATTCTATTAGCCTTTCAAATATTGCCGGTGCATTGCACAAGCCAAATGGCATCACTGTGAACTGCCAGACACCAGATCTAATGAAGAATATTGCCTTTTCACGGTGTTCAGCATCCATACCAACTTGCCAATATCCACTTTTCATTTCTAAGATTGAAAACCATTTGATGCTGTAAAGTATGCCTAAAGTGTCATCAATTCTAGGTAAGGATAACTGTCCTTTTTGATCACATTATTTAAACAAAGGTAATCCACACAGAATCTGGTGCTACCATCTTTTTCTTAACCAGTACAACTGCTGATGCCCAAGGACTACTGGCTCTATTATCCTTTCATGAGCCATGTCCTTGATTATCTGTTCGGCTTCCTCTCATTTGGAGTGTCTTTCTTTAGTCATTTAGAAGATATTGACATTCAATAAGCAAAGAGGTGTTGTTTCCTTGGCCTCGATCAAAACTATTCCAGCTAGAAGACCAATACCAATATTTATGTTGATGATTTCTAGAACTCCTACGAATCCTACCTGGAAGTCTCCACCTGGTTGATCCAGAACTATTGTTTCACTGCTTGGCAGTAATGCTACTTCTTCTACTAGGATTATTTTTATTTCATGGACATTTTGTTGATTAATGGGTACCTCTTTGTCGGCAACCTGTATGATGTGATTCTTCACGTCTAAGGCTAAGCCAAACTCTGACATTATATCCATACCCAATATAACAGAACAGGTACCTCAATATCAGGTACTAGCATGCAATGCGTTAACTTCCTACAAACGATCTCAATATCTGTAATAATTTCACCATGAACGGTTGCATGGTTTCCTGTAGCTGTACATAATCGCAGCTGTGACATCAGTAATTTTCCATTCCCAATGTTTGGTTTTACTATTGTCTTTGTTGCTTCTGTATCCAGCAGCATTTGGCAATTTCTTCCTGTGATTATTCAATTAATGCAAAGACTATCTGGTTTATGTTTTAACAATACCACTTGGATGGTAACTTCCAGGACATGGCTAACACATTGATCCTTTCTAGTTCCTGGTGCTTTGTGTTATCGACGAGACTGCTCATAACCTCTTGACAATTTATCTATATATGTCCCAATTTACTGCACCTTCAGAATTCTAGTTTTAATTTAATTTGGCTTAACTTAAATTCTTCTTTTAATGCATCTTGACTTGATATAATTTGATTTTCATTAATCATTCCTATTTCTTGTTTTAATTTACTTTTACTTGCATTTGTGGATCCCATTTTCTCTTGCAATTTATGTTGGTTGAATTCCATTTTTTCTTGTAATTTAGTTTAATTGGATTCCATTTCTTTTTGTAATTTAGTTTGATTTAATTTCATTTCTTCATGATTGGAATCCATTTTATCATGCATGTTTTACAACATTTCCATCAACATCTCCATATTTTGTTTTTTGGTGCTTCTTGTCATTGGTCTATAAAAAATAATTAATGCTAGCTTTTAACTATTAATAGTCTGTGAGTTCAACTTTAAAAAACAAATTCGACACCTGACACTAATGTTAACGAAACTAGTTAATTATTTTAAAAGCTTTCTTCGCATTCACAAATATTAGTATTATTTTTATACACTTATTTATTTAAATATTTATTTCATGGTACACTAACAACAAACGTTTATATTTCTATTTATGTATATAAGTAACTAACAGGACAAGATTCTAATTAAAACTAGAACTAAGGGAATTTAATCTACTATTTATATAGAAAGGATAAATTCCAGAACAGTAAGGAAGAAATACAGAATAAAATTAGTCATAATAATGATGTAATAAATTGCAATGTTCTCATTTGGTTCTAGTATTAATTTACAATACTTTTTTGATGAGTCCAATGCCATAAAGCTAGAGATCTACCATATTAAAACATTCTAGTGCTGCTATTGCTTTAAACCGATTAAATAAAACTAAAATAAAAATTTTTAGAAACAAACACAGAAAGATATGAACATACACATACATACTTTGCATGCCTTGTGCAATAAAATGTGGAGTAAAAATTTAATTATAACATTTGGTTTATACCGTGCTTGTGCTATATACTCTAGAATTTGATCTTGAATACATACATATTCAAGTTTTTATGTTTGAAACGAAATGCCCTCTAATGAGGGCACATCATTTAATGTTCCTTGAGAATTACTGAAAGCAAAAAAGAGATTTTTCGATACAACTAAAATATTTAAAATTTTTTTAAACTTCGGGTTATACCAGAAATTAAAATAAAATTTTTATTTTAAAAGGAACACCCTGTATCTGATTACACATTTGCATTTCTCAAAAGTAGTTTTGAAAAATTGGCATTTTTGAAACTTCAAATATGATAAACTTCTTTTAAAGTAGTAAGAAAAGCAATTTCCAGAAACACTGGGTAAAATTTTGACAAATGTCAACATTTCGCCCACTTTTGTACGGAGCTTCATCATCATAAAAGATATCACTAGAAGCATAGTAACTCGACTTGTTAACCAAGCCCTTTGACCTATAGACGTGTTAACATTTTGTCAAAAATTTACAGTTTGTTTATGAAAATCCTTCTCTTACATTGATTCACACACACGCACACGCACCCACACCCACATCCACACACACGCACACGCACGCACGCACGCACGCACACACACAACAAAACCGGAAAACCGGAAGTGCCACTTTGCTCTTGTCATTTTTTGATTTTTTGAGATTTTTTAAAAATTCATTGTATTTCTTAGAAATTTAATGCCCTTTCATATAATCTAGGCGGTTTTTCATAAAATTTTCCGTAAGTCGAGTAACCGGAAGTAATTTCGCCGTTAAGTCTTATTAAAATAACTATACAACTACAAACCCTAGCTAAATGAAAATTTGTATTTTAGATCAGAATCACCTTAATGTGCTAAATCAAGAATTTGGTTAAAATCGAATAACCGGAAGTACCACCTTATGCCTGACAATTTTAGATATTTTCTGAATTTTTCGTTTTTCGACATTTTTTCGAAATCGGCTCTAACGATTTTTTAAAAATTTTATTGTATTTCTTAAGCATTTAAGACCCTTTCATATAATCTAGGCGGTTACTCAGAAAGTTTTCTATAAATGGAGCAACCGGAAGTACTTTCACTGTTAACTCTGAATACAATAACTATGAAACTAAAAGCCCTAACTAAATGAAAATTTATATTTGGGGCCACAGCCGCATTTTTCTGCAAAATGAAAAATTTGGTTCAAATCGAATAACCGGAAGTACCACTTTATTTCTGTCGTTTTTAAATAATTTCCGAATTCTTCATTTTCACAGTTTTCTTGAAATCGACTCCAACGATATTTTATAAACTTAGTATATTTCTTAGCTACTTAATTTAGTTTTATATTAAGTAAGAAGTTTCTCTAATAAATTTTTGAAAATCAAGTAACCTGAAATACCTGGAGTATTAGTTGTGAACAACGTTTCTCAAAAAGTAATCATTATATGAAAATGAAAACTATGTTTATGCTTTATATCTTCCGTACATGAAACGGCAAGAATTTAGTTAAAACTGAATGACTGGAAGTGCCACTTTATTCTTGCGACTTTTAAGTTTTTTGCGATTTTCTCGAAAATGATTTTACCAATTTTTTTGAAACTTGCTTCGGTTCTTATGTCCTTCATATCTTTTTATGTTTTACGTGAACTTGAAGGTTTTCCTGAAAAAATGCGCTAAAGCGAGTTATTAGAAAAAATCTCTGGAGTTAATTTCATTTTTTTAACTTCAATGTTAAAATTTGTTAAAATGTATTTGTCAGATTATTTTAAACATTTTTTATTTAATAATTTAAAACTTAACTTTAAATTTTTTAATATCTTGATAATGAGATTCTTAAGAATCGCAAAACTGGTTGATATATTTTACTAACTAAATAATAAATCTGATCTACAAATGATTTTTGAATTATATTTCTAAAATTTGTTTACCATTGAAAACCTAAGGCTTTAAGCAAAATTTATGCATTTATTTCCTCAATTTGAAGACATTATGGATAAACTCTTCCTCTTAAATGCAACACAGTAAACACTTTTAACTTAAAAATATCTGATAAGGCTTTAATAGGTTTTAATTATTGATTTTTTGTAATTCATTTAATGATATATAAATAAAATAAAAAGATACCACTACAACCTGTTACTCAAGCTATGATTTAAATCTTGTCAAGTTTATCATTACGACAGAAAATGTTATAAATATATGAAGCAAATTTATAGAACAAAACCAAAACAGGGCAATTGCTGTCAGTATAAGATGAATCATCTTATCGTGAAACATCTTTTGATGTTATCATCAATTGAAGAGTCTCCTATTCAATTTTAAAACTTTCTCAGCTAAAATATACAAACAAAAATAAAAAAACTGACTTTGCTATTAAAAGAAAAACAATCTAGTTTCAGAAAAAAAAATGCGAAGAAAATTCCTATTCTTAATTGATTGAAAAAGTTTTGTAAATCTGGAATAAATAACAATAAGTACAAATAATGACAGTTTTTCTTAAACAAGGATTCATAAAAGAATTGTAAATGAATTTCAGTGTTCACATTATTTAGCCAAGAAATTAAAAAGTTACTGCAGTGAAAGGTATTTCATCAATACTGAACCAAGAATTAAGCGGAGAAACAGTAAATATTGTTAACAATTGTTATTATTCAAGTGAAAATGGTCACTTAATGGCAGGAAAAAGATTTTGAACCAATAAAAAATAAAAATAGAACATGCAACCACAACAGGGCTGCCAGCTCATAAATTACTTAAAAACTGAGATCCAGTTTTATTTAAGGAGACCTAACTAACTTGAATGTAAAAAAGTAGACCTATGCAAGACTGAAGAAGCAAAATTCACTCACAGATTCAGGTTTATTTGTACTTTTGCAAGCCTCGATTTAATATCTTCTCTTTAAATAATTTTGGCGACAAAAAAATGTAACTAATAAAGCAAAGCTGCTGCTGCTTTACTCAATAAAAATATCTGTTCATTATCAATCATGAAATTGAGATATAGGACTACAAAAACTAATTTGTCTTTTTTTGGGGAACTATCTTGTACGAATATAAAGTCCCACAAGGAGGGACTACTTGGCAGTCCCTTCTGAATTCAGACCTTAATTCAAAATCAGTGACAAAATTCTCAACGTCTTGGACAATCTTATAGTTTTAAATGTGGTATTTAGATATTTTATCACATACTATGAATACTTTTAGAAGGGATTCACAAAAATCTATTTCAGTTTTAGGAAAAGAATTTACCAAGAATGCTATATATTTCCTTATTTATTCTAGGTTTAATTTTTTAGATTTTCAGGAAAAATGAGCTGTACTCGCTGCAATTATACTATCTACTTAATATCTTACAATTTGGAGCTGAGTTTCCTTAAATACAGTTTACTTCCTCTATAACGAGAGGCTAAGGGACCAAGCACATTATCTCCTTATAAGCAAATCTCGCTATTACCGAACCAACAAAAAAAATCCATACTTACATATTTAGTAGATAACTTTTTTAGTAGCTACAATGCAAGTTTAAAACACCTAAATAACTTATGTGTCCAATAAGTTACATAATATTACACTTGTATGCACAATAGGTGGTGCTTTATGTTATCGTGGATATGTTATCTATCGGCAATTTTCCTGATATTTGTATTACTTTAACATGTAAAATTACTTGTCTATTTTCATCAAAAACTATAGCTATTATTATTACTTTTGAATATTTAATTCATAAATTGTATGGACATCGAATTCTAATGTTAGGTCAATATGACTAACTTATAATAATGTTGAAGTTATGTACGTATGTGTATCTATAACCTTCAAAAATATATCATTGAATTTAGGTAAATCATAACAGAACCATAAAATGTAATTAATGGAAAAAATTAACTTTTAAGAAATGTTTCTTACTTTTAAAAATCATAAATACACCGTTTGCACGATTGAATAGAGACCCATATTATGTACCATAAATAAAATATAGATTTCTTTTCAAGACGTGTTAGTTACAAGGTCCCTAACTGTAATTTATATGATTATGATTACATTTTAAATTTCTCAGCTATATCTTCAGAACGAAAGGTTAATAAAATGGAATACTAATTTAAATTAATCATAAAATCTTTTTTTGATATGCGCTGCGCATATAAATAGCACAAATAAATACAAAGCGGAATAACTTCGCTATAATAGTGAACAGCTCACAATTTCAGAAAATAGGACAAACTTCCTAAAATGAGTCAAACTCCGGTGTTGTTTTGTCTATGCGGCGTCAAACAGAAATGCATACGTACGTACAATTTTCAAATGAATCCATCCACTAACGTTCAACTTGCACTTCTTGGAATATACATACATATGTATAATTTTCAATTTACGTGCAAAAACGTATCGAAAAAAATACGGATCTTGTTCATTTTCTTCGCTATAACCGAATACAGCTCGTGATAGAGAGATTATTTTATACAAATTGTAATAGGAAAATCAGAGCACATTGAAAATTCCTCGTTATAAATGAAAACTCGTTACAACCGTATTCGCTATAGTGAGAATGGACTGTAATAATACAATTCAGTTTTTATTATTATCTGAACTTGACATTTTGTAATAGTTAATTGAACATTTTTCAAAATATTTGCTCTGATTACAAATTATGACAGCATATGTGATACAGAAGATAATTCAGTATTAGAATATTTTGATGTTTTCTGTGCAAATGTGCAAATAAATAATACATTCAAAATGTGAGATATACGGGCCGAAAACCGTAATAGTTCAGCATTGAAATTTTGACACTATGAAGATAATACAGTATACATTCTAATTTAACAGAATCTTTATTTACCAAATAAAATAGTAATTCTAAACTGGAATAAAATCGATATCTAAGTATTATAGCACACAAAATATAACCCAACTAGCAGTTCACAATAATTTGGCTGCTGGTATAATATTTTATTACCTCGTCTTTGCTAAAGCATTGTGTTCACGTTTTGTACATTTTGATAAATCAATTTCAATGGAAGTGGTACGTACTGCAATCAACAAGTGGTCAGAATTTTTAAAGAAGTGTGTAAAGTCAATGGTGGCCACTTCGAATCAAAGTTGTACGAGGGTTGCCTTTTAAGTAGTTACAAAAACTAGGAAAGAAAACAAATTTTTTGGAACAAACTGTTTTATTGTTTTTCAAAATTTTCACCTTAAAGTTGTATACATTTTTGCATGTGTTCAAACCACTTCTCGAAGCATTTTTTCCACTCTGAAGTTGGTATCTCAAAAATGTGGTTTTCAAATGCTTCAACGGCCTCTTCAGGAG